>JAQPPZ010004257.1:0-151860 GCA_028583015.1 Wollemia nobilis
AGATTTTATATACAATAAAAGATGGATTTTTGGCTATATATGCTTGAAAATTGGTCATGATTGATATAAGTAAAGCTTTACCAAAATCAATCATTCTTAAGTATGGGAATAAGATGTGAATCCAAACTATAGATTATGAAAACATATCTTTTATATGTATAAAATGTCATGAGGTGGGACATATTAAGATATCATGCCCTAAGAAGAGCCCGACATAATCATTTGTAGAAAATAGCAAGAGAAATTTATAAATGGTTATGGATGAAGATGGTTTTCAACTTCCAAAAAATAGATCTAGAAAAGTAGAAAAAAATAAATAATGGAGACCAATAAATAAGGATATTGGAAGAAATACCAACTCTTTTGAGGCTTTAGCCTATGAAGAAAAAATAGATCAAAACTTAGAGGACACAATACAATAATTTTAACATATTAGCAAGGAACCGTCTATTTAGTATGATCCTAATTTAAGGAAGAACATTCTCAATGAACCTAAGGAATGTGTCTCATCATATTTTGAAGACTCTCTTAAAATAGCATGCACCACTCAAGATAAAATAATTAGTAAAGAAAATGCAGTTTTAGAAGTTAATACCTCTGCCATTAATAAGGAAATACCAGAAAATGAGTAGGACAAGTCAAAAGCTTCTATAGTAGAGCAAATAGAGGATAAATATGTTAAAAAAACAATTGTGAAAGAATATTGAGGAATAGAATAATAATACCTACTCCTGATATAGGCAAGGAAAAAGGAGAAAAACCCTCAAATTATCAAGCAAGATCCAAGGAAGCAAGAGCTAACATAGAGAAAGAAACATAAACTAAGTTGGTTGAACTTCTCTTTACCAAACAACAAAATGATATTGGTAATAAGCAGGAGGGGCTAAAAGCCCCCAATGAGACATGATTATCATCTCATGGAATATAAGGGGTGCTAATGCCCCCTCAAATAATAGGTGTATTAGGGACCTATGTTTAAGTAATAAACCTAATATTCTTTGTATCCTGAAAACTAAAATGACAAAAGAAGAAGTTTCAAAACCTATAAAAATAGTTTGGGCAAGATGTGAATGGGATGCTATGGATTTTTAAGGAGTGATAGGGGGAAATATAACTTGTTGGAATCCTTCTAGAACCTCTTGTGTGACCATTCATAAAACTAGGCATTGGATAGCCTCTTTAGTCACTTGCTACTTTGTAGATATTTGTTTCATCCTTATCAATGTCTATGGACCTACAACTTAGTTAGGTAGATTAGAATTTTGGAGTGGTATTGAATCCTTTATGAGAATTAAATACCAAGAAACCTAATTCATGATCATTGGATATTTTAATGCCATAACCAAGTTGAATGAAAAATTTGGGGGAATTGGGAAATTGACCCAAAGTATGAAAGAATTCTCAACTTTTATTCAAAACAATAATCTATGGGAAGTTGAGTTTGAAGAAGACAACTATACTTGGACCAAAAATAGGAGAGGCCATAACCTAATTGTAAAAAATTAGATATATGCATTCTCTCAGATCATTGGCTAGATGAAAGAACTTGTGCTAAAATTAACACCTTAATAAGGATTGGTTCAAATCACTAGCCAATAAGAGTTAAAATGGTGGTAAGTGAATTCAAAAAAATATTATATTTTAAATATGAGCATATTTGGGAAGACCATCCTCAATTTGTCGATATGATAGCTCAAACGTGGAATTATTTACGTAATGGTGGGTTTTATGCTCTTCCAAACCAAATTTAAGCTATGACATCTAGATTAAAAGAATGGAACAAGAACACCTTTGAAAATATTTTTGAGAAGAAATAAAAACTAAAAGATAAATTTTCAAAATACCAAAAAGGTGATTATAGTAATCCAATCTCAAAGGAAAGGGATTTGCTTAGTGAATATCATAATATTTTGAGTAGGAAAGAGAAATTATGGAGATTAAAATCAAGATAGACTTGTTTAAAGGAAGGAGATAAAAATACAAAATTTTCATAGGATGGCTATAGTACAAATATCATCTTATTGAATTAGTAGAATTAAATCAATAGAAAGGTTTTGGATTGAATATCAGAGTGAAATTAGAAAAAAGGATAAGTCATTTTATCAAAATATTCTAGGTTTAGAGGAGAAAAAAGTTATTAACGATAAATTTCTTCAAGATGCTCCTTCAGTTATAAAAAATGAAGACAATAGGAAATTAATGGAGCCTATTACTCTATAAGAAGTTCATTTATCTCTTTTATATTTTAATAAGGATAAATCCCTAGGTCCATATGGGCTCTCTACAACTTTTTACCAACATAATTGGGATGTAGTGAAGGATTCTTTATTGGTGGCAGTGGAACAATCTAGGGTAAAATAATACATTTCTTATAAAATAAATACAACTTATCTTACCCTAATTCCAAAAAAGAAGGATGTTGAATTGTTTGATTCTTTTAGACCCATAAGACTATGTAATATGGCATATAAGATTATTTCCAAAGTGATGACGAATAGATTAAGGCAATTTTTAGACAAAGTCATTTTATAAGAGCAAGGAGGATTTGTGAAAGGGAGACAAATTCTAGATGGGATCATAGTAGCTCATGAAGTTATACATTCAATGGCTTCAAGATAAGAGAAAGCTATGATCTTAAAACTTGATATGAGTAAAGCCTATGATAGGAGTAAATGGGATTTTCTTTTTGCAATTTTAGATAAGTTTGGTTCTGGGAAGAAATGGGTTAGATGTATTAAATATTGGGTCTCTATAGTTTCTTATTCAATGTTGATCAATGGGTTAGTGATAGAATATTTTAAAGCCAAGAGACACCTTAGATAAGGATATCCTCTATCTCCTTATTTGTTCATTATTATGGCATAATTTTTGAGTAGGAACTTAAAGAAATCTTACAAATATGGGATTATAAGTGGACTTAATGTTGGTAATAATATTGATAACATCACCCATCAATAGTTTGTAGATGATACAACTCTTTTTGGAAGAGAAAGGGTAAATGAGGCCAGAGCTTTGAATAAATTTTTAAAAGAGTACGAAAGAGCTTCAGGGCAAAAATTTAATAGGACTAAATCCAAAATTTGCTTCCTTAACACTCTTGCTAATATCAAAGCAAGAATTTACAGGTTGCTTCAAATGGAGGAGGTAAATTTACCAACAACTTATCTAGGGATGCCTTTATTTGAGGTGAGAATGAGGATAGATTTATAGAATACAATTATTAGTAAATTTTAAAATAAAATTCTAGCTTATTATCGTTAGCATGAAGAGTGCAGTTAATTAAGTCGGTCTTACAATCCATTTCAATATATTATATGTCACTATATTCTATGCCAAAATTAGTTGAAATTTTTTTAATCTATATTATGTGATCCTTTTTATGGTTAGGTTTACATGATAAAAGGAAAATTCCTTTGGTGAAATGGAGCAAGTTTTGTGATGATAAAACTAGGGGAGGTCTTGGTTTAAGAGTTCTTACAGATGCAAACTTAGCTCTTAAAGAAAAAGCTATATGGATATTGTAAAAAAATATTCAAAGACAATGGGTAAGAATTCTTCTAAGTATGTTGATCCAAATGACCCAAGTTTAATATTTTATGCATTCTCCCTTCCAAATGGTTCTGCTCTTTGGAATGGTTTTAAAAAATCTATTTATCTTATGATTAAATGTTTAAGATGGGTGGTGGGAACTAGAGATAAAATTTCTATTTAGATGGATACTTGGTGTGATGAAAAACCACTCAATTTAGATCCAATTTTGAAACCTTGGATGAGATTGATTCAAGACAAATACGGTGATAGGGTTTCAAATATTTTGTACAAGGATCGAGAAGGAAGATACAAATGGAAAGAACATTTTTTTACAAGTATACAAGATATTGATGCTAAGAGGAAATTGAGTAATAAATATAACTATGATTATTCCAAGGGGTGCCAAGGATAAATTTATTTGGGAGTTGAATAGTTTAGGAGAATGCACAACAACAAGTGGATATAATGTTCAACACCAACATAATAATAATTTCACTAGAATATGGAGTGATATTTGGGATAGCCCAAGCATTGCTAAAGTTAAAATATTTTTTTGGCTAGTAGGTCATAGAAGAATTTTATCCTGGGGTAAACTTATGAAAAGGGGTTTTCATGGACCCTCTCAATGTGTTTTCTGTAATAAGGAGAGTATAGACTATATTTTGGGACATTGCTCTATAGTCTGGAATCTATGGCAATGGATTCTTAATATGTTTATTAAATGCATGGTGATGAATATCAGAATTGAAGATTAATTAAAGCAATGGCAGAGCACTTATAAAAGTGAGGCTTTACATACAATATGGGGTATATTAAAAGATACAATACTTTGGACTATATGGCTAGAAATGAATAGAAGAATATTTAAAGGAAAGGAAGGCATTTTAGAGGTAATGAAAAATAAGGTATGTTTAGCCATAGAGGAGTCTAAACCAACCCTATCAACTCATCCAGTACCTAATTTGGAAGCAGAGAGTCTTGATAGATTGAGTCAAGTCATTAAATGGAATTATGATGTTGGGTACAAGATAAGCAAAAAGAAGGTAAAGAATATAAATTGGAAACCACCAGATGTAGAGTGGATTATATTGAATTTTTATGGAGCATCTAAAGGAAATCTAGGATCAGAAAGAGAAGAAGGAATAATTATAAATAATAGAGGAGAGATTTTGTCTCATTATGCTTTCAATAGTGGATTTAAGACAAATAATGAAGCTGAAGCTTGGGAAGCTTTAGAAGGGTTAAAAATATGTAAACAAATGAAATGGAATAGAGTATGTATGAAAGGTAATTCTATCATAGTAATAAATGCATTTTTGAGGAAAGCAAAGGCTCCATGGAACATATAAGAGATAATTGTGGAAATTTAAGATCTTGCTAAAGAGTTTGAAGAAATCGGGTTTGTACATATATTAAGAAAAGGAAACAAATATGCAAATAAGCTAGCCAATATAGGAATTTTTATTGAGTATCATGAAGTTAAATTTTCTTTCCATGGTTAAGGAAGTAGAAATTTTAGTTGAAGCTGATAAAAAATGTTGATTGCCTAAATCAATTAATGATTAAGATTTAATTTAATATTTTACATTGGTAATATCTTATTTATTTTGTAACAATAATGTGTTTTCATTTAGACTATTTATTATCATTTTTTTGGTTGCACTTGTGTTTTGGAAAAGAAACTAGCAATCCAAATTTGGTAAAGCAGACTATGATAGTGCGATGTTTTGAAAATATTACTCTACTAAGATGCAAGGCATAGATAGTAGAGATGAAGTTTTGACATTGTGAAGGCTTCTATAGTAAAATTTCAAGAAAGATGCTAAATTCTGGAGTAATTGTATTCATACATAAATTTGAAAAGATCTAGAAAATGAAAATCAAGAATTCAGATATTTTATGTAAAATGATGTAGATTTCTAGCTATAGCATCTCAATTGAGATGAGAAGTGTATCTATTTGTAAAATCTCAATATCTAAAGAAGAGAGATGTAATTTTTCAAGGGTAGGGGACCCGAGTACAACCCCTTATTATCCAAAAAAAATAAAAATAAAATAATATTCGTTTATATACTAAAATATGAATGTTAATATCTTGAATCATTCATGTACTATGCATGAAGAACAACTTACAATATTAATTGATCAAAATGTATACAATGTTTATTACTCCTCTTCCTCTTACAATAAGATAATAAGATATATGAATTGTATTATATATGTCTTCTTATGGAGCATTGTCTCCATAATATTGCCATAGTAGTATGACTCTTTGGATACTTGACTATTATCTCCATATGCCAAGTCTCATGACTCTTGGCTTATCTACTTTTCCCTTGCATACTTGATGACTCTATAAAATTCGCATACCTTTACATGAATCTTACACTTCTACTTGTACACCTAATCTAAGATACTTGTGCACATATTTACATTACATATTTTAACCCTTATATATAAGACACTTGTGCACATTTAGTTAACCTACACTTGCACTCTAACTTACATGACACTTGTGCATTTCCTGCACATTATAGCTTTACATGACACTTGTGCATTCCTGCACATTCACACTTAGATAAAGAGGAAAATATAACTCACACTCTAACTAGAGACTCAACCTTAATCTATTATTTACAAATGTACCATGAAGGTACCATGGGGTACATTAACATGTACCAAATAATGTAATATACCTCACATTCATTTTAATCCCATATAACCAATTTTAAAAAAAATTACAATGGTAAATTTGTCATGATATTATATAGGTGGAGCTTGTTTCAATCCCATAACTCCCATATTTTATTAATTCAAAAAATATTTTACATAGATAAAGTTAGTTGTTATTAGAAATAAATCAAATACATGTAAATATGTTCACAAAGTTAATCACTAACATAAAATTAAATAAAAATAATATTGTTAGAATAACTAATGTTTATTTTTAAGTTGTTGATAGAGTTAATAATTTTTAGCTAAGACATACAGAGGCATTTGTTATAATTTATTAGTGCTCAACATATTTTTAGTATTTCATTGTTTGTTAATAGAATGGTTTTATTCAATATTGAATTTTCAATGATATAAAGATCATATCCAAAATTTCATTATGGTATCAAAGCTAGACCTACGAAATAAAGGCACATAATTATTTGGGATATTAATCTAGAAGGGGCATCATAAGAATTTTTTGGATGAAAAATCAAAAGAAGAATAAGTGAGGATATAATGTTATACTCATCCCAATCTATTTGGAAATTAATGTGAAGCAAAGAAGTCAAATACTTATTGAATAACCTTCAATTTTCAAAGAAGTTTAATAAGAACTGAAAAATTGTATAAAGTATGTTAACCTTTTATGCCTTCAAAAGGTTAAAAACTCAAGTATAAATATTTTTATCTATCGTTATATTTTTCATAGATAAAAGTTCTACAAAAGACCAAAGATAGAAAGTTAGAGAGGATTTTGCTAAAACCCATTTCATAGATATGTTGCAAAGGCTATAAAAGCACATTGTATGGCCTATAAAGGGTCATGAAACTATTTTTTTTCCTATGATGCCTATAGGTAAAAATATTTATGAAAGTCATTATAAATTGTTCATTTAAATTTGATTCATTTAGTTGTTGTAAAAATAAGTGATAGTTAGACCCCTTGTTCTTATGCTTTGTTGATAGACAAGCTAATGGTAAAATGTACAAATAATATTATCATTGTTCACATATTGACAATGATAAGGAGATACGACATAATGTAGTAAGAATGGAATACCCTGTAGTCCCAAAAAATAGAATCAAAACCTCTTCATCTACTTTCAACCATGAGAGAAAATCACATATTTATATATTAAAATGAAGAGAAAATGAGTGAATTAGAATAAGTCCAAATTAATTTTATAGAAATATATAACCTTTATATATACATATATGTGTCCAAAATAGGAAAAAAATGGAATCTTAGGTTAGGGTGTCCAACAAAAAAAAGTTCCATGTAACTCAAATAAAAACACTTAATATAATTCTAACAAATGGTGCACTAAAAATTAAAAAGAAAATTCTTATTTATATCAATGAATCTTCATCATTAAATCCCTATATATGTAGATGAATACTTAAATTAGGATTCTACAAAAAATTCACTAAACTAAAAAGGAAATCCTATCTATGCGAATGAATCCTTATTATTCCTCCTACCAATAGTGGCTTTGAACTTCAAATATTTTAGAAGGGTATACAACTACTAAGATAGTTGTTGATGAGATGTCCAACAAGACTAATGTGGTAGTTGATCCTATTTGGTAATAAGGTATGAATTTATCATTATCTGACAAGTCTAGTAGGTATTCATATTGAAGGCATGATCAATAGATAGTTGAAGTTGAATATCAAGAATAATATTGACAAAATGTCTAGGTGGTAATTTGGTCTACAATATTGACTCATGATATGGTTTAAGAAGATCACTATTATCAATATAATGAATGGAAAAGTGTGGTAGAATATTAAGTTGAAAGGTATTCTATGAAATTGATTGGATAATCACATATTATCAATATCAAATAGACTTAACCATGTTGTAGTACTTGTCTTTGAGACACTACTTATCCAAACCTTGTTACCAACCTAAAATGCTGAGAAAGAAAATAATGGTCCATAAGTTGATTTTGATGATCTTGAGTCTTTTAAAGGATGGAATTCACCTTAGGCTAAAGAGTATTCAAATTCTGGTTGAACACATGTACCTTACCTTGCTCTCTTTGAAGATGGAATGCATGAGAAGAAGGCAATATTAAGGGTAACTCATATGGAGCAAAAATCTAAAAACCAAGATAGACCTCAAAGGATAAATGAATAATAGAATAATATACTAATCAGTTGTAGGTATGCTCAATATGGATTAGGCTCAGGTCTCACTTAGTTTTAGTGTGATGGTATATTCTAAGACTGCAAAAAAAGTGCAATTGACAACCTTTGTCTAACCATCAAATAATGGAGGAAAGGTAATGGAAAATTAGGAATCCTAAAAATTTCCACAAGAAATTATAAAAGTGATCAACAAAGTTGTAAATTATGATATAACACAATGTTAGTAGGAATACTAAAGGATTGTCATGTCCCAAAAATTTCCATCCTGATCATGAGCATTTTTTTTGTAAACAAACATCTATACTTGTTAGGGACTGGTCCATTCTATCTTAGCAAGGAATTATCCTAAGCTTCAGCTAAGAATCTTAAGGTTCCCTAACTAAGTTATTTTCCCATAAAAATATTGAGTTCATCTTATTCCACTTAGTTCTATCATGAGGTACACCCATCCCTACAACTTACATATGTCTATCTATGTTTTACACTAGGTGTAATACCAAATTCAAGCTATCATTCTCATTCTACCCAATGAGATAGCTTATCACTTTCATTCTATCAAAAGGGTCATGCTAAAAACCACACCCCACATAATTTCATCTATGTATGTGCAATAAGCGTGTAGGTTTTAGACTAACCATCTCATCCTACGATGAGCTAACCTTCCCATAAATTGGTCTCTTTTCAAAACTTAAGCCATGGATATAAAGTGATTAAATTCATTTACCCTCATTACACTATTAAGGTCCATCATTAAATACTTTAAAATAACAATGATAACCAATCCTCCGTGGATGGAAACAGTTTCTTAGTGTTGGACACAAATCTGCCTAAGTACAAGATTTCATCACTTGTGCACCCTAGACTCGGCCAACATTGAAAGGCCGAGAGAAAGAGAAGTCTCCCGGGCCAATCTCCAGAGAGGGCTGGCTCCCAAACTAATCTAAACTGGTTTCAAGATAAGGATGCAGGAAAGAAATGGGAAAATGCGAAAAGAAAGGGAAATAATAGAAAGAGATGGAAATATGGCCGAAGCCGATAGTTGATGGGGAGAACAACCTCAAATAGCAAATAATCTCAACAAGATCCTGAAGCTAAGCAACAACCAACTCTTAGAATGCATATATAGAAATTGGATCAAGCATTAGCCATAAGTTCGCTTCCAATTGTACTCCAAACGTTCAAATGCAAATACAGCCAAATCCAGAACAACAGAATTTAACTTATATTAACACTGGACTAATAGAAGTGACTCAGACAGAAAGCAAAACATGAACAACAATTTGGATCACCAACTCCAGAAGACACTAAGAATAGAGCAAAATGCATCTAGGATTTCTGTTTCAATTTTTGCAAAAAGGTCCTCCTCCTTTTGCTTGAGATTTTACATTGGTATTTATAGAGGTCTTTCCTCTTTCTTTCGTATTACAACATTTAATACATGAAATAGATTTTGAAGAAACAATCCCCCTTAATCTGCCTCGGAGAAATGACAGTCCCTATTTTAATGGATCAAAACTAAAAATTAAACAGAAACAAGGGACCATATTTCTTCATTAAATGACCATTATCGGGGCAAGCCGGAAGTTGTTAGGAGATCATGAACAAGAGCTTTTAATATTGGAGGCGTCTTTAATTTTGGTGGCATCGAAAACTGCCTCATGTTCTTCCATCTTGCGCACATCGGTAATCAACAACATTTAATCTTGGAGCCTCTTTGACCACGATCTCAAAATCAGTTGGAGAGCTTTTATTTGATCCTTATCTTCTCCTCACGTTCTCCTATGCAATTCTGAAGGAAAAATGCAGACTAAACTGTATCGGGCCTTTGTTATTGCTTCTATCGCGAAAATGTGACAGGTCACGAAAATGTGACATGTCGCGAAATCGTGACACTTTTACCTTACTGCTCTCTCTTCTTGCCACCAGTCGCAAAAATGCGACATGTCACGAAATCATGACATCTTCTCTTCGTTCAGCTTTGTCTCCATGACATGTCACGAAATCGTGACATTCTCCTCTTTCTTGGCTTCTTCGCTACTCCTTATCGCGAAAATGAAACATGTCACGAAATCGTGACATCTTTCACTCGACGTTGTCTTGTCTGCTTTATCACCGCGAAAACGTGACATGTCATGAAATCGTGACAATTTCCTTCTGCCTTGTACTTTTCAGCTTTCATTCCATGAAAATGCGACAGGTCACGAAAATGTGACATGTCGTGATATCACGACGTTTTCTCCATTTTGTCCTTTCATCTTCAACAAGTCGTGAAATCGTGACATGTTTCTATCTTCTTCTACTTTGCTGCTTTTGGCCGTGAAAATTTGTCATGTCATGAAATCATGACATTTCGTACTATCTGGCTGCTTTCGTACTTCCTCCTCGTGAAAACATGACATGTCACGAAATCATGACATTTCTCTACGCTTTGCCCTTCCTGTCCAACATGTCATGAAATCGTGACAATTTCTTGCCTTCTCTGTCATTGTCGCTTCCTGTCGTGATATCATGACAAGTTCCTCTTGCTTGGCTTCATTTCCAAAAATGTCATGATATCGTGACATCTTTCTCCGCCTTGTGTTTATCTTTCAGCCCTTTCGCGATAACGTGACATGTCGCGATATCGTGCCATTCCATACCATCTGCTCCTTTTCTATTTTTCTATCATGATATCATGACAATTTTCATTGGCGCTCCCCTTGGATGTTGTATGTCACGATATCATGACATTTTCTTATCACTTTGCTCTGTTGCCACTGCAAGTCATGAAAACGTGACATGTCGCGATATCATGACAATTTTACTTCCTTGCTTCCGTTGGTTGTTTTTAGCCACGAAAAAGCGATAGGTCATGAAAATGTGACATGTCGCGATATCGTGACATTTTCTATACTTAGCTGATTTCTGCATTTGGACGTCATGAAACTGCAATAGGTCGCGATATCGTGACATCTTTCATTTACTTTGCTCTTAACACAAAAAATGTAGAGATTTTTACATTTTCCCTTTCAAAGTGCTTGGAGGGACAAACAGAGGAGTTAGTATCTCTACAACTTGTGCATTCTCTTGCATGATCAGTAACAACAAAAACAATGTGGCAAAAATGCCAACATTCTTGGTGGCTCGTGGGGTATACAGTTCTGTTGTATGCACGAATCTCAGGCCTTTATCCATTGGGCAACAGAGTCAAGAAGCTAGAGGGGCAGAAGAAGTGAGTGTTGGTTGATGTTGGATGTCTCTGTGGGCTGCTGCAACAAGCTCTTGCTGGCACTCGACACTCAAAAATAGGACCTTCAGTAGAAATTTATGGAAGAGCAGAACTTCCTTTATTTCTTTAGAACTACTACACTTTGCCTAGCTCGGTTGAGCTGGGTAATCACCAGGTGTTGTGCAAGGATCTCCATGGCAGTAGTGAAAAGCACCTGAATTGCAAAAATGGAAATGAATGGAGTGATGGCCAGCAGATGTGCAGGCCGTGGAACGGGAATGGGGAATGATGAAATGGTGGAAGATGGAGGAGTAGAAGCGGTAGATACAACAACTGAAGAGGGTGCTACTATGCTACCTGGGAGTCTATGAAAATAGATAATGAAATGGAAATGGATGGAATGGAGGAGGTGGTAGGAACTGTGGAGAAGTGCTCAAAAGACAAAGAATTAGAAGAAAGGGGAAGTGAAGAAAAGGGAACATCAGAGAGGGGAGTAGAAACAACAGTAGTGGCTTGATTATTTGCAGAAGGAGTAGGAGAGGAAGGGAATGAAGTAAGGAAGTGGAAGAAAGAAGTAGAGGGGAAGCCACTAACTACTGGGAAGGAAAAGAAAAAGAAAGAGAAATAAACATACCTACGGGCTCGCGTGCAAAAGGAGCCGAAGTTAACGAAATTTTTTTTTCTTTTTTCTTCTTTTTCTTATTTTTTTCTTTTTTTTTTTCTATGTACAAGGTAACCCCCGAATTTAGCTATGAACTCTCGGGAGAGACACATACCAAAACATGGCTCTATGATCTCCTGGATCCCAGACCTTGAACAGACACTCATTGGTCTCCTGATTGATAATCAGCTCGGAGTCACCAAAGATTTGCAACTATCGTGCTCCAAGTTTCTCAGCCGTCTTGAGACCTAGGCATAAAGCCTCATATTCTACTGTATTATTTGTGCAGCTCCAGGTCAACTGATATGAATAGGATCATTGAATTCTAGAAGGTAATACTAGAACAATCCCAGCTCCAGCGCCATTTTTGCATCGTGCTCCATCAAAATAGAGCTGATCTGGCATAGAGTCTTGACCAACTTGATCAGGAGGCAACTCTACTTCAACCTCTTCAAGCTTTGTAATGGAGTAACAACCAATTTTAGTTTCCATCATGGCATTAAAATTGAGCATTGAAAACTCATCCTCTAAGCAAAGCTCATCCAGGACTTCATCCATCAAATCAGGATCTTCCAATTCTTCAGTTATCATGTTGACAGAATGTTTGGACTTTTCTTCTTCTTCCATCTTCTCTATATGAAAAGTAGAAGGCTTCTGATTGTAAATACGGACTCTTCTTCCTTTGAAAGGAATCTCCAAGTGAGAATAATCCAGAGAAAGGTAGCCTCCCAGCTTGGCAGTGAATTCTCTCGACAAACACATACTGAAATATGGTTCCAAATCAACCACAACTACCTCCTGAATTACTATAATTTGAGGCATACTATGTAGAGCAATAGGAACATCCTTGATTACACCCACTATTTTCATGGGAGTCCCATCCAACTGCAAGACACCAGGGCTACTTCTTGTATACTCCATACCCATGACTTCACAAACTACCTTTGGCATGACAGTTGTCGCAACACCAGAATCAATCATGCAGTTGTGCACTATCCAACCCTCCATCCTGAGTGACAAATAAAATGGGGGTGGTCTATTTTTTCCAGTGGCTGAAGTAGTCAGAGTTTGAGACATAACTACCTAGGTTGGAGCCTTCCCCTTACTTTGTATGGTCTTCAGGGATTCCTGTAAGAGATTTACCTATCTAGGTAGCTGCAAGGTGTCATACAGACTTACCTTAGCTGGTATCCATTTGAGTTCTTCAACGATGTTGTACTCCATCGAGATCGGCTCTTTCCCTCCACTGGCAGATTCAAATTTGCTTCTATATTGTTGGGTGGCCTCCACTCGTTGTCGTTTAGTCAATGATGGATACCGCAACGTCTCTCTAGCTTGTTCCTTTGTTTCCGCTTGCGGCTGAGAGATAGAAGCTTGTTCCTTCTCTTTTGCTTGTGGTGAAAGTGGATCCTTCGACAAAATAGGTGGTTGTTGTGGAGCTAGAGGATCATGAGTCTTTGTAGGTATTTGTTGCTTTGTTGCTTGTGCAGGAGGCACTTTCAATGGCTCCATCTTAGCCGGATCTACCAACATTGGTTTCTTGTCGCTGCGTGTCAAGACTGCTATGTGTTCCTCAAGAGACTTCACGGAATTAAGATCCACCTCTCGAATCATGTTTACACGGCTCCCTGCAAGAACTTGCAAATAATTTTGGTGGACCATGCAAGTGGACTCATCATGTGGATCATTGCATGAAGAACACCAATAAGAAGGCTCATGTGAAACTTCAGAAGGGCCAGCCTCTTCACTTACCAAGATCGCTGAGTTCCTCTCAGGTACTTTCTCCATAGCCTTGCTAGGAGCAACTTGCTCTCTAGTTACCACCAAAAAAAATCTTCATGGCTGATAGTTCCTTTCCGCCTCTCTCCGCTCCATAGATGTCACCTTGTTAGTGAGAGCTCTCATGGCCGACTGAATTTCTTGCAAAACAACCAATTGAGGATCTGGGCTTGAGGACACAGGCGGTGCAGGTAGAGGTAATGGAACTGGTGGAGAAGGTAATGCAGGAGTTGGAAGTGGAGAGGTTATCTATGGAATGGGAATCATAGGTACCGAAGGTATGGGAGGATTCCATGAAGATGAAGGGTACATGGATGGAGCAGTGTAAGATGTAGGGGCTGCACCTGTATGCTGGTATTGTGGGAGCTCAGGAAAAATAGGCATAGTCATTTTTGGAGGCAATTTCCCAATGGCAATCAGATCGGCCTCAGCCTTCTGTGCCTGGGCATATAGTGTAGGAAAGGTTTGAACACCGGACATCCTAATATTCATACCAATATCTGAATGGAAAGCCCTAAGAAAGTACAATGTTGCTTGTTCATGAGTAGGGCGAAGACCTTCAAGAACTCTCTGCCAAGTTCGGGCAAACCTAACATTGAAATCCACTATCTCCTCTTGAGGATGCCTCTTGATATTATTAAATTGATGCACTAAAGAAAATGGGTCTGCTTGCTCATTGAACCCTTGGATTAGCATCTCTGCTAATTGATCCCATGAAGTTATGGAGTTGGGAGACAAGGATCTATACCAGCACAACAACTTACCTCGGAGTGACAGGACGAGCAATTTGATCATGACATCTTCGTCTGTGATATTATGAATTGAAGCCAAGGTTGCCACATCGGACACATGCTCGTACATTGTCTTTCCAGTCCCATCGTATGTAGGCAAGGCTTTTATTGCTGCAGCAGGAACTGGATTTTGAAAAGGCAGGTCCAATGCTCCCGAATCGTTCCAAGCAGAGAACTTCCTTGGTGGAGGATGTTGGGCCATTTGGACTGCTAGATCTGGATGTAGCAAGCTCGTAGCAGTACTGGGAGGAGTCGGAGATGGCACAAACTGACCCACTGCCTGCGAAGAAATAACAAATGATGGGTTCATAGGACTTACCAATCTTGAGCGCTCCCTCCAGTTCTGAACATCAATCTCGAAGAATTCGACTGGATCTTTCGATTCTTTGGCACTTGATCTCATGATCATGAAGCAAAGATGCAAAGATTTTCACCAGCTTCAGGATTAGAGATTTCTAGGTACTATACAATCACCTTTAGCAGAGTCACCAGATGAACTTACAATCTCCGCTTTGAGGTCAAGATAGTTCATCAAAATCTTGATTCCTTCGGGTGTCAAAAAATGGGACTTGTGAGTCCCACCGGTGTCAATTTGGAATAACACTTGTCCCATCGATTATGGATCTTTCTGAGACAGAAATAGTCTGTCCCACCGGGCGTGCCAAAAACTATTGGACACAAATCTGCCTAAGTACAATATTTCATCACTTGTGCACCCTAGACTCGGCCAACATTGAAATGCCGAGAGAAAGAGAAGTCTCCTGGGCCAATCTCCAGAGAGGGTTGGCTCCCAAACTAATCTAAACTGGTTTCAAGATAAGGATGCAGGAAAGAAATGGGAAAATGCGAAAAGAAAGGGAAATAATAGAAAGAGATGGAAATATGGCTGAAGCCGATAGTTAATGGGGAGAACAACCTCAGATAGCAAATAATCTCAACAAGATCCTGAAGCTAAGCAACAATCGACTCTTAGAATGCATATACAGAAATTGGATCAAGCATTAGCCGTAAGTTCGCTTCCAATTGTACTCCAAACATTCAAATGCAAATACAACCAAATCCAGAACAGCAGAATTTAACTTATATTAACACTGGACTAACAGAAGTGACTCAAACAGAAAGCAAAACATGAACAACAATTTGGATCACCAACTCCAGAAGACACTAAGAATAGAGCAAAATGCATCTAGGATTTTTGTTTCAATTTCTGCAAAAAGGTCCTCCTCCTTTTGCTTGAGATTTTACATTGGTATTTATAGAGGTCTTTCCTCTTCCTTTCGTATTACAACATTTAATACATAAAACAGATTTTGAAGAAACGATCCCCCTTAATCTGCCTCGGAGAAATGACAGTCCCTATTTTAATGGATCAAAACTAAAAATTAAATAGAAACAAGGGACCATATTTCTTCATTAAATGACCATTATCGAGGCAAGCCGGAAGTTGTTAGGAGATCATGAACAAGAGCTTTTAATACTGGAGGCATCTTTAATTTTGGTGGCGTCGAAAACTGCCTCATGTTCTTCCATCTTGCGCACATCGGTAATCAGCAACATTTAATCTTGGAGCCTCTTTGACCATGATCTCAAAATCAGTTGGAGAGCTTTTACTTGATCCTTATCTTCTCCTCACGTTCTCCTATGCAATTCTGAAGGAAAATGCAGACAGAACTGTATCGGGCCTTTGTTATTGCTTCTATCACAAAAATGTGACAGGTCACGAAAATGCGACATGTCGCGAAATCGCGACACTTTTACCTTACTGCTCTCTCTTTTGCCACCAATCACGAAAATGTGACATGTCACGAAATCATGACATCTTCTCTTCGTTCAGCTTCGTCTCCATGACATGTCATGAAATCGTGACATTCTCCTCTTTCTTGGCTTCTTCGCTACTCCTTATCGTGAAAATGAAACATGTCACGAAATCGCGACATCTTTCACTTGGCACTGTCTTGTCTGCTTTATCACCATGAAAACGTGACATGTCATGAAATCGTGACAATTTCCTTCTACCTTGTACTTCTCAGCTTTCATTCTACAAAAACGTGATAGGTCGCAAAAATGCGACATGTCGCGATATCGCGACGTTTTCTTCATTTTGTCCTTTCATCTTCAACAAGTCGTGAAATCGTGACATGTTTCTATCTTCTTGCACTTTGCTGCTTTTTGGCCGTGAAAATTTGTCATGTCATGAAATCGTGACATTCCGTACTATCTGGCTGCTTCCGTACTTCCTCCTCGTGAAAACATGACATGTCGCAAAAATGTGACATGTCACAAAATCGTGACATTTCTCTACGCTTTGCCCTTCCTGTCCAACATGTCATGAAATCGTGACAATTTCTTGCCTTCTCTATCGTTGCCGCTTCCTGTCGTGATATCGCGACAAGTTCCTCTTGCTTGGCTTCGTTTCCAAAAATGTCATGATATCACGACATCTTTCTCCGCCTTGTGTTTATCTTTCAGCCCTTCCGCGATAACGCGACATGTCACGATATCGTGCCATTCCGTACCATCTACTATTTTTCTTGCTTTTCTATCGTGATATCGTGACATTTTTCATTGGCGCTCCCCTTGGCTGTTGTATGTCGCGATATCATGACATTTTCTTATCACTTTGCTCTGTGGCCATTGCAAGTCACGAAAATGCGACATGTCGCGATATCGCGACAATTTTACTTCCTTGCTTCCTTTGGCTATTTTGAGCCGTGAAAACGCGACAGGTCACGAAAATGCGACATGTCGCGATATCGCGACATTTTCTATACTTAGCTGATTTCTGCATTTGGACGTCACGAAACTGCAAAGGTCGCGATATCGCGACATGTCACGATATCGTGACATCTTTCATTTACTTTGCTCTAACACAAAAAATGTAGAGATTTTTACATTTTCCCTTTCAAAGTGCTTGGAGGGACAAACAGAGGAGTTAGTATCTCTACAACTTGTGCATTCTCTTGCATGATCAGTAACAACAAAAACAATGTGGCAAAAATGCCAACACTTAGATATATCATCCACTCCTAATTCAAATATCAAACATCCTTGAGGACTTCCAATAAATATTTCATCAAGAAATACTTGTTGTATAACCCTAAAATTTTACATATCCAAGATTAATTTAGGAATTTGTATTCAAAATACTATCTTATAATAGAAATATATGCTTCACCCTATCACAAACTTGTCCCCTTCAAAGGTAACCCAAAATGAATTATCATCTTTCTAGTATATTAATTTCATCCTTCTTTACTAAATTTTAGGTACATGTTATATAAAAATCATCAATATCCTTTATGATGCTTTAAATAATTATTCTAACATCATGCTTTAACAAGAATATTTCATTAATTCACCATCCTAACTACTGAAATCCAATCACCTTATCAGAGTCTAATAATATTTCTTGTTTAGACAAATGAAACATATATACATATATATTTAGTCAAATAAATGTCAACTCTTTTATTTTATATTTCCAAAAAATAAAATAATAATAATCCTTTTTCAACAATACAAATGGACCGATACATAGCTTGTTGGTTCAAATATATTTAACCATGCTTTCCATAGAATTTTCCAATTACATAGTCTTCAAAGTATTTCTCTTCACTCAAGAGAATTCTAGCAACAATAATTATTATATAAATACATCCAAAACTCCTTTAGTACAATGAATATGTAATTATTTACAAAGTCCATTCCATCATGAACTATAAGAATGTAAACTATGTTAGAATATATTACATCATTTGGTTATGTTAGATTACTTTAGGGGGAAATTATATAGTCACTACATGCAACATAGTAAATGCACAAGTGTCAATGTGCAAGTTGTATATGTGCAAGTTGTTCCTTGCATAGTTAGGTAGAGTGTTTGCCAAGGAACCTATCTTCCTACATAAAGGGACTCATACCATTACTTGAATGTATCAGTTTTTCATTCATCAATAATAGATGCTTCTTTCTCTATCTCTTTATATTTTATGATGGAAAGGTACTAAAGTCATCAGTGGTATTAGAGCCATGGTAGATCTAGTCTATGTAGGTCAATAAGGAAACCACCATTATCATTGATTCTAAGTTTTTTATCAATTTGATGCACCACTGGACTAGTCACTATAAAAAACTCTCAAAAGAGTCTAGGTGGTAGAATTAAGGAGAGCCTTACTAAAATATTCTCAAAGGATAACTCATTGGAGAAGTCTACTATCAAGGGGAAGCCCTTGCTAGTGAAGAACTTAGGACAATTATCGCCATCCAACAACAAGCCCAAGAGAAGAATATTTTGGCAAGGAGTTCCAAATCCATGAAGAAGAATTTGGTAAGAAGTGTCAAATATTAGAAGAAGATCCTACTTGAAGTTAGAATTCAACAAGAAGACTTGAAGATAGAATAAGCTCACCAAATATTAGATATTTGAATATTGCCTATCATAACAATAAGGCAATGCTTCAGAGACAAATACTTCTCCAAATATGTAGCATAAGGAGGAGAACACAAGAGGAGAACAAGCCACCAAATCCTAGGCTTGTGAAAGAAATTTCAAGACCATCATTTGTTGAAGAAGGAGTTGTTTAGGATAGTCTACAAAGAGCTACAAGGTCATACTTGTAGCAACAACTTGGTGATCCTAGATACCAAGATCTACATCCTCTACAGAAGCAATAAAAGAGCTACAAAAAAAGATATGCAACTTTTTTGTGCAAGTATGTTAATTAATTGTTTTACTTATTGTATTTGTTAGAATCACCTGAATTTGGATTAAAGTTGTAAATAGAAAATTGGATTACGGTATTCAAAAGTGCAAAAAGAAAAAGTTCTTTTTAAAGTTCATTTGCACATTAATTAGGAGTTGATTAGATTTCAAAATTGCTTCTATAAACTACCTATCATCTTTTGGAAAAATAAAAAGAAGATAAGTCCTACAATATTGATTATAGTGAAATCGTAGAATAACTCTTAAAGATTCATTTTAGGTTATTCTTGATTAGTTGTAGTAAATTTTTAGTGCATTAATTTGATAGTTGATTGGAGTGATAAGGTGTAATATTAGTGCATTAAAAGTGAAATACTTGCACTATTATACTACTCTAAAAAAGAAATTAGTTTTCTATTTTTGAAGGGCACAAAATCTGATTTGTATTAAGTTTCAAAAGACATTATTCAAGCACAAAAATCTGCAACACATTATGGCCAAGAGAAGCTACCAAAACAGGTTAGAATCCTTCAAAAACTTGGAGAAGAATATGACTAACCAAAAATAGAAGTAGAAGCTTCAAATATTGAGACTTGGTGAGTCTCAAATCCAAAGCATTACAGGGTTAATTGCAAGGATAAAAGTGCAAAAAATTGCATCGTATATCTACTTCTATCTAATATTGGATTTGTCATCATAATATCCAAGCAAAAATGGGAAGGTGTCTAAGAAAAAATATAACCTCAAAACCCTATACTGCATTCATAATCCTACCATACAAATCAGAATACTATACCTACAAAAAGGGAGCACAAGAAAAGGGAAAAAAGACTTCTTATTTACATATATTGATACATTGAGTTTCACTACTCTAACTCATTCTACGTAGGAAAAAGGACAAATTGGAAAGTACCTCAAAGGTACACTACAAGTAGGTTGAATCATCCAAATGTGTCTGAATACCATCACTCTTCCAAGAATATCAAAGAACCTCTATTTTGGCTCATCCTCTATGTATCTTGGATGGTTGAACCAGTAGAAGAAAAGGTATAACTAAAAATCAAGTAGTGTATAAAGAAAAAGAGCAAGCATACGTAAAAGCAAAGGAGCATTCCTATCAAAGAAAGCTACATCCAATAAAGGAGTATTTCTACCATAAGTGGAACATCAAGGATTCCTCATCCAAGCACTGCCATTCATACTCCACTCAAGGGCTACCAAAGCTTCTCCATATCTCCACCATAGATCTACCATAAGCTTGCTTCATTGGATATAATTTAGCATATACGTAGAACAAAAAATAACAAGGTGGAAAATGCATTGGAGAGCCTTCAAGAAAGCATTAATAAATATAAGGGCATGTAGATGCCACTTATCACTCCTCAAGAGAAAATCTAAATAATGCTAACAAAAAATATGTTACAATTCTCTCTTGACAGACATACTCCATGTAGAAGAGGAATTATGTACAACTAATAACTTGATATACTTTCATGGTTGGGTGAATTTGCATGTGTTTTTGCCTAATTTTGACTGATGGCATCAAGTTTAACATCCATTGCAAATATTTTCTCGAAGAGTTCTCTTGTGGTACGGGTATTCTCCTCTCTTTCCTGTTGAACTTCTTCAACGAGCCTTTCGTGTTTCTCATGAATTAAATCCAGTGATCGTCGTCCTTCAGCCATTGTGGTTGGTGTAGGTAACTATCAATATGACTTGGTACAGGTGAGCAAAAAAAAATAAAAAAATAAAAAAAAAAAATTAATTTTTTTCCTTTGCGTTTCGGACGTCGAAAACCTTGATGTTGCGTTGAAGATTTTAGCTTTTTCAAAACAGCCACCGGTCACCACGCGAAAGGTCGAGCAATTTGGGTGTAAGACAACTTAATTTGTACCTTAGGAGAAGGTTTAATTTTTTGCAAGGATTTTGACACCGATCTGTGAAGCGTGAATGTTGTTTGCGTCCTCATGAATGTGGACTAGCTGAAATGTGCGGTGGGAAAAAAATTTTAATGGTGAATTTGCTCCTTGATCTAGATCTGATCCAGATGGTATGAAACTAAATGGTGCGGGAAGCAGGATCATTTTTATATTGAATCACTTTTTGATTGTGAGGTAGAAAACCCACAATAGACTTAATTTATATATTTGTTCGATGATGCCTTATTATCATATGTGGATTGCATTTAAATACCTAGTCTAATAGTTGTAAGAGTGAAGGGTTGTGACCCTAGAATATAATGAATAAATAATATAAGTAATTAGGACATGTTAGGAGGATCCTAACATGTAAACATTGAAGAATAAGCATTTATTGGATAGTGCTCAAAGGAGAATAGAAATGTCTCAGCTAAAGGTGACATTTATCATAAAAGTAAGCTTGACATCTCCACAAAATAGTTGAAGCATCCATGGAGTGTTAAAAATTATACCATGACATTTTTCACTCAACTGACCACTTATTAAATATGCCTTGGACCTTGTAAAAAGCATAGACAATAGCAGTTTGATGATAGCTTAATAGATCGATGGTAGTTTGATAGATCGACAGTAGTTCAGTATAAGCTTGATGGTAGTTCGAAAGTGATTCAAAAACAATCCAGAGAAAGTTGAGAGTACTCAAAAACACTCTCAATCAACCAACATTAAAGGATAGCATTATTATTTTTGATAAGTTAAAGGATTTTATTACTTATACGGGCTTTAAGGCTCCCAAAACCTTGTTATAAAAATAGACAAACTTGTTGTGAACAGAGAAGACAATCAACAAGGGATGATGCCCTGAGCCTAAACCAGAGAAAATCAAACCATAGGGCACAAACTCAAACATAAGGAAAGAGAAGAAAAGGACACTACTTAAGAAGAAAATTTTGCATAGCAAAAAGAAAAAGTCTCCACGTAGGGCAGCCATGAGAATAGAATGCAAATAGAAAAGAGAAAATAAGCAGGCTCCACACAAGGTAGCCATAGAAGCAAAAAGTAAGGATCTAAGAAAATTATTCCTCAACAAAAATCGTGTCCTCATCCTTAGTGTTGCCTTAACCAGTTTCCTTAGGCTCCTCTTTTACTGCAACTATATCTTCCACTTCAAACCCACCATCAACCTCCTAGCCACTCTAACCTCCAAAGAATAGCTTCTGAAGGCCTTCCTTAATATCAATGATTGAAGTAACCATGGCATTCATCATGCTTATTGTGGAGGAGATAATGAATTCCTTTAGTCACTTCATCTCATCATCTACCTCTTCGTCATCAGTCTTGATGTCAATAATTTTTTTGCTACCTCTTGTTGCCTAATTTTAGAGGTGAACATATTTCCTTATGGGCCCTTCTATACTTTCAAAGCTAAATTTTTTCCTATCCTTCATATCCATGGCCGCTTCAATAGCCTTCCTCTTTCTTTCTGCTAGGGAAAGGTGAGCAGAAGGCCCCACGGGTTTGTCTGGGTTGGGGATGATTGGGTTGGCCTTAGGACTGAGAGCCATGATATAGGTGTAAATGACCTTGAACATGCCTTGATGGAAAGGGAGGTCATGGAATTTCTTGTTCCTACATGACGTAATCGAATAATTAAGGGAATTGAGGAAAAAATGGGGGATGCTAATGGTATTGATATCACAAAATTTATTCACGAAGACCAAATGATAAGTACAAAGCACTTTTTTGGATCATCGACAGTGATGAACTCCATTATTGGCTTCATCACATCATTACAGGGAGTTTTGAGGTCACTCCTATAGATTCCTTGCTTGGATCCTTCATATATCCCTTCGTTATCCTTAAAATCCTTGAGTTCCACCTCTTAATTGTACTTCTATCTATGGATTGAATGTCCTTTCACAATCTGGCCAGTGATCATGGACAAGAGGTTGAGATCCACATAGAAACTTCTCCCTTGAACCAAAATAGAGCTATTATCCCAAGACTCTAGAAAAGCCATGGTGATGCCGAGCTCCTCACCAGTGAACATGTGAAAAAAGGGAAATAAGTGGTGCTCATTAAGAATTTGCTCAGCAAGGGGGTCGCATATGACTTTTCTAGGCTCGATAAAACTCATGGTGGAATGGTGGTGGGTGTTGGGGAATGGACTAAAAGTAATAGTAGAGATGTGAGGGTCGAGGGGTTTACTACACCAATGAGGAAGGAAGACAACCAATGGAGGAGGGATGGAGGATTTTCATAGGATGGAAGTGCAGGGGGAGCTAATAACGGATTTATGGATGAAATTTTAGAAAAAAGCCCCAAATTCCAAAGGCTTCCATTAATGAAATCAGTGATACAAATCAAAATTGACACCAGGGGTTGGAAAGCTCAATCTTATTTTGGAGATGATTGCTCCAACAGGGATAGTGAATGAGGGAAACTGGAGGGTTGACAATAATTATCTTTGGAACTTGGCCATGATTGGTTTTAGGACCGAGCAGGATGTTTCTAGAATAATTGATTCCTTAAATGATGCTACCATGAACTTCTATGTGGATATGATTCAAGTTCTAGGTCATGATATTGAGAAAATGACCATTGTCATCCTTCTCTTTCATTCGAGAGTGCCATGTCCCCTTAACATAACCTATGGTAGACTGCTTTATCAGGGTTACACCTCTTTTTTGGATTTGGTTATTACTTAGCCTAAGATTTATCTAATGCCATTGCCAACACAAAGGACAGTTGAAATAATTTAAACAGGAGCCTTTGTGAAACATCTTCTCATTGGAATTGGTAGCACCACCTAAGACTCTACATGCAATTGACATAGAAAGCCATAAATTGAAAAATTTGATAGTGTTCCTTCCCAAGAGATCAGAATGGACAAGTGTGACTTTTTAGTGATGGAAAATGATATTTGTGGAAATATGCCCAATCAAATTGAATATAGTATCATACCCTTTTTTTTGTTCTTAGGTGGAGTGTTCACTGTCCACATGGGTGACCTCCTTCCACACCTAATCAAAAATAAGATCATGTGATACTCACTTTTATAGTGCTTAGGTGGAGTGTTCACAGTCCACGTGGGTGTCCTCATACCGCTATTATTGTTATGCATGTGACACAGGTTGAGGGTCTTGGAGGAACACATCCTCATAAGGAAGACAATTAGGATTAACACCTTGAATTTTTTCCTATTCCATGATGGCACGGACTTCATTAGGTATGTCATCATTCTAGATTAGTATGTTGGGCGTGTGGACTCCAAGGTTGGACAATTTTTTTGTAGCTCCATTTACTTCTTTGTAGGCATGTTGGAAAAGAAATTATTGCATGTCAAGGATCAATTTCCTAGCACCTTCAATGTAATCCCTGATTCTCCAAAAAGTACTGCTATTGTTCTTGAGGTAATTTATGATGTTTATGGATATACTTTGATGATTAACCTATTGGGAAAGTTCTTATCAAGGGATATACCTCTCCATATATTTTTTGCCTCTACCACATGATTGGTCTGGTCCCCCAATCCCTCAACAAAGGCAAGGATGATATATCCTTGGTGATTTCTAAGGATACCTCCTGCTCCTGATTTTCCTGGATGTCCTTTGGAAGCCCCATAAAAATTCAATTTGAACCACCTTGTTGGTGGAGGAGTCCATTTGGGATTGATCCTGAGATTAGCAGAGGGACAAAAATCCTCCAAGGACAGGGCAAGGGATCTGCTCACAACAAGCTTGAACCTGGAATCAGGCTTGGTGGAGGGGGGAATAAGGGAAGCATTTTATTTGGCATGATAGCATTATAGCCAAAGCACACCTTGGGGAATTCATGCTCAATAAGGACATATTTGGCTTCATAAAGTTACAAAGGCTTAATCAAAAATTTCCTCATCTAATTTTCTTTCATTTAAAAAAAGGGGAGTTATTAGCTTGTAAGTTAAATTTGAGATATTAAATGAAATCAATATTTGTTTGAAAGCAAAACTTAGGGAAATTAATATAATATTTGTAAAATATAACTTAGGAGAAATAAGGGATACTACTTGGAACTAATCCATTTAATTTTTGCAAATATTAATGTTCTAATTTTCTAAATTTGGGAGTGATAAGGGTTACAACATCAAAATAGGTTATTGGAAATTAGAAACACTTGAATAAAATCGTAAGGGTTATAAAAAGGGATAATTAAAATATTTTACTGAAGTTGTAAATTTATATTATTGTCTCAAAAACATCTCAAAAAGGGATGAAAGAAATTCAACACTAAAACCTCTTCAAAATTGAAAAGTGCTTAGTTCAATAGTAGTAATGAGTTAAGAAGTTGATTTTTTATCTTTACAAAATTTGTACAAAATCAACCAAAATTGAGCACTATTTTTACAAAAGCACTATATCATAAAATACTAAACAACATCATGGAGTATTGGTATATAGATTCATGTGCAAATAAGCATATGACAAGGAACATACATTGGTTCAATTTTTTGAAGAAGATAAATGAAAAGCTAGTTGTAGTAGCAGATAGCAAAACATATGAAGTAAAAGGAATAAAAAATATTCTAGTAAATCTTAACTATGGAAGAGATATAGTAAAAAATGTATTCTATGTTCCAATATTAACCACTAATCTTATTTTTGTTTCTCAACTCATGGATCAAGACTTAATTGTTGAGTTCAAGGTTCGCATTGGTAGAAAGCAATGTCACATCTATAGAAAGGGAAGAATGATAGCATCAGGATCATATAAAAATTGCCTATTTATCCTATACACTACTATTCACTCAACTCTTTTAGTCAATGCTTTAGAACTATGGTACAAACAACTAGGACATACCAGTGAGACATCAATGAAGAAATTATTCAGATATCAAATGGTAGAATGACTACCCAACTTATCTTTAGAAACTATTGTATGTGCAGAATGTTTAGCAGGTAAACAACATAGAATTCCTTTCAAACTTCATCAACATAGAACTCAACGTCCACTAGAAATAATATATACATATTTTTGTGGACCAATGAAAGTTGATAGTGTTGGAGGACATAAATACTTTTAGATATTTGTTGATGATCATACTAGAAAAATGTGGGTATATTTTATGAAGTATAAATTAGAAGCATTTAGCTACTTCAAGCAATTCAAACTTCAAGTTGAAAAGAATCAGGTTATACCATAAAAGCACTTCATCTAGATAGAGGAGGAGAATTTATCTCTAAATAATATGACAATTTTCTTGAAGACAATGGAATCAAAAGACAACTTACTACAACATACTTGCCTCAAACAAATGGAATTTCATAAATAAAAAATAAATCAATAATGGAAACGGTAATATGTATGTTAAAAGAAGCAGAACTTGATCACAAAAACTGGTTTGAAGTAGTTCAAAAAAATTTCTACATACAAAACAGACTACCAACAAGAGTACTCAAGCATATTACACCAAATGAAGCATGGTTAGGATAAAAGCCCAATATTGAAAGACTAAAGATCTTCGGATGCAAACCCTACATGCATATTCTAAAGCAAAAGAGGACCAAGTTAGAAGACAAAACCATGAGAAGGATATTTTTTGGGTATGATAATGAATCTACAGGATACTAAATATTAGATCCATATACAAAAAAAATTATATTAGCAAAGATGTGATCTTTGATGAGAAAGTAAAAATCAACACAGATGAATCCAGTGGTGACATAAAATTTCTCTTGAATCTACTCAAAGAAGATGTAATGAGCATGGAACCATAATAAGAATAACATGATACAAAAGCATCAAGTATACTGCAGAGAAAAGAACTATTATGGCTCAAGGATACTTTCAGAGAATCAAATCTGAAAAGGATGCTAGATGTTACAACTAAAGGATATCAAAATTATAGTATGACCATAATGAACATAGGAATGTTAAGTAACATAGTGGAACCAATATCATTGTCTCAAGCACTAAAAAAATCACACTAGAAAGTAGCCATGATATCTGAATATGCATCAGTCAAGAAGAATAATACGTGGGATTTAGTAAACCCGCCTCCAAAAAAAAGGTAGTGGGATACAAGTGGGTGTACAAAATTAAATACAAATTAGATGGAACACTATATAAATACAAAGCTCGACTAGTGGCTAAATGGTATACTCAAACAGTAGGAATCAACTATGAATAAATATTTGTACCAACAGCTCAAATGACTACTATCTAAATAGTTTATTCTCTAGCAGCTCATTAGGTATGGAAACTTCATTATATGGATGTAAAAAGTGCATTCCTTAATGGTTACTTGGAGGAAGACTTCTATATGATAGTACCTGAAGGTTTTTTCATTAAAGGATAGGAAAATAAGGTATGAAAATTGAATAAATATCTTTATGGCTTGAAACAAGCTCCTAGAGCATGGAATATCAACATCAATAATCATCTAGTACATCATAACTTCAATAGAAGTACAATAGATCCTAGTCTATATACCAAGAATATTAGAAATAATATCTTGATCCTCATAGTATATGTTGATGACATAGTGATTACTGGAAGTTCAAAAAGTTAATAAGTGATATCAAAAAGGATCTAGAAAAGGATTTTGAAATGATAGATCTGGG
Source organism: Wollemia nobilis (assembly GCA_028583015.1). NCBI lineage: Eukaryota > Viridiplantae > Streptophyta > Pinopsida > Araucariales > Araucariaceae > Wollemia > Wollemia nobilis. The sequence continues at coordinate 28,063 of JAQPPZ010004257.1, forward strand.
GCTAATGAACTACTGCTTTGGCTTAGATATTTATCAAGGAGAAGATAAAATAGTTATCACTCAATAAAAATATGCAAAAGCCCTTCTTGAAAAATATAATATGATAGAGTGCAATCCCAAAGATATACCAATGGAACAAGGAATTTAACTATCCAAAAATGATAAAACACCATTTATTTTAGCAACAATGTATCGATTGTTGATTGGAAGCCTTTTGTACTTAATAAAAAACTGACCAAACATAGCATTTACAATAAATTATCTTTCAAAGTTCATGCAAGAACCAAGATAACTTCATTGGAAGGCTATGAAAAGAATATTACAATATATCAAGAAGACTACAGATTATGGACTAACGTATAGGAAGAATGTCAAAGACTTTTATCTATAAGGATACTCATATTCAGACTATACTGGTTCTATTGATGATAGGAAATCTACCTCTGGTTATGTCTTCTATCTTAGATCAGGGTCCATATCTTGGCACAACAAGAAATAAAATATAGTAGCACAATCATCAACTGAAGTAGAATACAAAGCAGCAAGAGATACAACCTGTGAAGCCCTATGGTTACAATACATATTATCTGAGATGGGAATGAAACAAAATTTGACTATGATATTCTACGACAATAAAGGAGTACTAAACCTAATCAAGAATATAATCATATATAAAATAATAAACTATATCAAATATCAATGCCATTTCATCAAAGAACACTTCTAGAACAAACACATCATCCTCAAGTATGTTCCTACAGAAGATCAACTAGCAGACATGTTTACAAAGGCACTTGAAAAAATTAAGTTTCAAACCTTCAAAAATCATCTATGATTCAAGAGAACTACATACCAAATATGTAATATAGGAGGGTGTTAGAATATATCACATCATTTGGTTATGTTAGATTACTTTAGGGGGAAGTTGTCTAGTTACTACATGCAACATAGTAAATGCACAAGTGTCAATGTGCAATTTGTATATGTGCAAGTTTTCCCTTGCACAGTTAGGTAGAGTGTTTTCCAAGGAACCTATATTCCTACATAAAGGGATGCATACCCTTACTCGAATGTATCTATTTTTCATTCATCGGTAATAGATGTTTCTTTCTCTCCCTATCTTTCTGTTTTATGATGGAATGGTGCTAAAGTCATCAAACTAATTTTTGTTGTTGTTCTTTGTTCATATACATATTCATTCTAGTTCTTCTTTGATTCCTTCATTTAACCACCGAGAAGGATATGTCTTAAGGGACTCAAAACAACCAATAGCATTAGAGTATAGTCCCTAATGCATGAATTCTTTTTCATTGCATAAAATTTTTTCATAAGACAGTTTATATTTTATTTCTATGTTTTTACCAAATTGTAATTAAAAATATATATTTACTTCTATTTAGAAAAGTTTTAACAAAATCCCAAAATAAATCCATATTTTTATTTTGCAAATGTAATGACCCAAAAACACACAAACAAAACAATAAAAAATAGAAAGTTTTTTTTTTACTAAGGAGAGAGATACATGAACCCATCATGAACCCATGATCCACTAGTAACCTAAAGTTTCAATCGCTTAAGTTTCCTTGGAAGTTACATCTCACGAAGTAGCCTAACACAAATCCATATGTATAGGCATATAATGTGTTGTTGCAGATAAGTCCATCTATCCCATCATACTTGATGAACTAGATCTATCACCCTTAGTCCATCGAAGGTATACATTGATGCAGGAGCATCCCAGGGAAAACAAAAAATGCCGCAAGGAGAAAAGGTGTCGCGATATCACGATAGAAAAAGTGTCACGATATCGTGACATGTCACCTTATCGTGACTCAGGAAGGAGGGAGAAGGCACGAAACAAAAAAAGTGTCGCGATATCACGACAGAAAAAGTGTTGCGATATCACGACATGTCGCATTATCGTGACTCAGGAAGGAGAGAGAAGACGTGGAGCAAAAACATCGTTATTTCGTGACATGTCACGAAATCACGACCAGAAGACCAAAAGGAGGTGCAAGAGAGAAAAGTGTCGTGATATCGTGACATGTCGCATTTTCACGACCGAGAAGACCAGAAGGAGGCGTAAGAGAGAAAAGTGTCGCGATATCGCGACATGTCGCATTTTCACAACCAGAAGACAAGAGAAGGCACAATAGAGAAAAGTGTCGCGATATCGTGACATGTCGCATTTTCGCGACCAGAAGACAAGAGAAGGCACAAGAGAGAAAAGTGTTGTGATATCACGACATGTCGTATTTTCGTGACTAGAAGACAAGAGGAGGCGCAGAAGAGAAAAGTGTCGCGATATCGCGACATGTCGCATTTTCGTGACCAAAGGACCAGAAGGAGGCGCAGAAGGGAAAAGTGTCACGATATCGCGACATATCACATTTTTGCAACCAGAAGACGAGAGAAGGCGCAAAGGAGAAAAGTGTCGCGATATCGCGACATGTCACATTTTTGCGACCAAAGGACGGGAGAAGGCGCAAAGGAGAAAAATGTCACGATATCGTGACATGTCGCGTTTTTGCGACTTAGGAAGGAGAGAGAAGGCACGGAGAAGAAAATGTCACGATTTCGTGACATGTCACAAAATCATGACCGAAGCAGGCGAGAGAAGAAGTCCAGAGAAAACGACCGAAAGAAAACAGGAAGGGACGGAGGAGAAAATGTCACAATTTCGTGACATGTCATGAAATCATGACCAAAGAAGCAGAAAGGAGGCAAGGAAGGAAACTGTCACGATTTCGCGACCCGAAGCAGAGAGCAAGAACATAAGGCAAAACTTTCATGATTTCGTGACCCGTACAGGCAAGAAGAAAGTAGAGAGCAAGATGTCGCGATGTCACGACATGTCACGATTTCATGACCAAAAGAAAGAAAGAAGAGCCGAAAGAGAAACTGTCCTGATATCACATGTCACGATATCGCGACCCACAAAAGAGGAAGACAGCAAGAAAGAAAGATGTCGCGATATCGTGACATCGTGACCTGAAGGAGGGGAAGGCTGCCAGGAAAGAAAATGTCACGATATCGCGACATGTCACGACAGCACAACCCGAAGGAAAGAAATGTTGCAAGGAAGAAAAATGTTGCGATATCGTGACATGTCGCGATATCGTGACCCGACGAAGAGGAAAGTTGCAAGGAAGAAAAATGTCATGATATTGCGACATGTCGCGATATCATGACCCGACAAAGAAGAAAGGCAGCGAGGAAGGAAAATGTTGTGATATCATGACATGTCACGATATCATGACATGTCGTGATATCGTGACATACTGTAGGTTCATGACCCGAAAAGGCACGTGTTTCCAGATGATTTTTCCTGAGGCGATCAAAGGCCTCATCAATGCAAGATTCCTTGCCTGATAAGTTAGCTGAGCATGGCGGCCACTCAAAGGCTACACCTAGAGGTCAAAGAGATCAGACGGCTCATGAATGTGTGTTCCCATGGCTGACCTGGTGATAGTTGCCAATTAGGGTAAAATATGAGAAAGTTCAGTCACGAAGGCGAGGAAAGAGCCAATTTTTGAGATCAAGAGGATGTTTGTTTGCAGGTGGGTCATTAATGGCTCAGAGGGTTAGGACCTCTATAAAAACCCAGGAATTGTAATGTGAAGGGGTCAAAAAAAAAAATGGCCAAGGCAGAGTTAGAGTGGAGGAGCCGAGTTTTGGGATTGGGAGATTGTATTCTTCTTGGGAGCGCAAGCAGATTGCCGAACGTGAGGCAGATTGCATCAAGATAAGAAAACTATGCCTGCGGGCTAGTGTTGTAAACTTTTTTTTTTTTTAAGAAAAATAGAAGATTGGAAGTTTGAAATTTGGCCTCTTTGAAATTCGGCCCCCCCATCAGGTGGTATCAGAGCGGGAGTTCTTGAGTGTGTAAACAGATCATCGAACGTGAGGCAGTTTACACCAGGATCTGTGGAAGAGCTTGTAAGAGAAACAAGCAGAATGCCTCCACAAAGAAACCATGGTGGTGGGAGAAATATGATGCCAGAGGAAGATTTCAGAGCTTTGTAGAGGCAAGTTTAGGCCCCGCAAGAGGAGCTGCACAGAGGGATTGAACCCAGAAGAGAAGAAGGAAGTGAAGATGAAGTTGATGAAGAGGACCAGTTTGAGGAAGAAGAAGAGGCTATAGATCCTGCATAAGCCAGGTTATACAGAGCCATCTCTCAGATTGGAAATAGACCAAATATGGAGGTTTCTACGTATTCTGGAAGTCTTGATCTAGAGGAGTTGATCGACTGGATCAATGACCTGGAGGAATACTTTGAGTATGAAGAGGTTGAAGATCCTGATAGGGTCAGGTTTGCTAAGACCAAGCTAAAGGGTCATGCCAGCATATGGTGGTAGAAAGAAATAGGAGAGGAAAGGAGAGAATCACCAGATGGGATAGAATGGTAGAGAAGTTGAAGAGGCAGTTCATCCCAGGTGACTATGAGTTGGATCTGCTAAGGAAAATGCAGAGTTTGAGACAGTCAAGCAAAAATGTCAAGGAATACACAGAGGAGTTCTATAAGATCTCCATCCGAACTGGCCATTCAGAGGCTAACAAGGAAAAGGTAGCCCGTTACATCAATGGGTTGAGAACCAGTATTCAAGAAGAGTTGAGTCTGGTTAGGATTAGCACCATTGAATATGCTTACCAGTTTGCTCTGAAGGTTGAAGAGAAGCTGAACAGAAGGTTTGAGGGTAAGCAAAGAGGAAGAGGTCATGGTGGAAGAACTGGTGGAAGGACCAGTGGAGAAAGAATAGATGGAGGAAGAGATGAGAAGAAAGAAGAGGCTAGCAGTAGCCAGGATCAGAAGGGAGATAATGATTACAGATCTCGTAATCAGAACAATGGCTACCAAAGAGGAAGAGGTAGATATGGAAGAGGAGGATTTCGTGGAACTTGTTTCCTTTATGGGGAAGAAGGACATCGATCATATGAGTGTCCACAACATCGAGAAAGGATGGATAAGAGACCTGAGGGTCCTGCCAGAGCTACTGTAGTAGATGAAAGAGCTAAATCAAAACATTCTGAGGAGGCAAAGAGAGGAGAAGTGATGTTCACAAGGAGAACCTTGTTGAATGAAGAGAAGAAATTAGACCAGAGGAGAAGCTTGTTCCACACAAGGTGCAGAAGTTCGGGTAAGGTCTACAATGTTATTATAGATAATGGTAGTATTGATAACTTGGTATCTGAAGAAATGGTTACTAAGTTATGGTTAAAGAAGAGGAGACACTCGCATCCATACCAGATAGTGTGGTTACAAAATGACCATAGGACTTTGGTCAGTGAGCAATGCTCAGTGAAATTTAATATTGGGAATTACTGTGATGAGGTCCTGTGTGACATCCTACCTATGGATGCTTGCCATTTTTTATTGGGAAGGCCATGGCAATTTGATCGGTGTGTAGTGCATGATGGTCGTGCCAACACCTATTCAGTGACGAAGAATGGAGTGCACCATAAGTTGAAGCCCTTGAAGGATGTGAAGGAACAAGTATGTAGCAGTGCTAGAATATTTTTGCTGAAGGGGATGGATGAAAAGAGGTTGCTGACAACAATGAGAATGGGGGTGGAAGAGGTTGAAGATTTTGCAAGTTGTGAGAAGGTGATAGAATAGTACAGAAGTGAAGGTCACTTCTCAATCCACCCGGGTTGTCTGATGCAGGAGCATCCCAGGGAAAACAAAAAATGCCATAAGGAGAAAAGGTGTCGCGATATCACGACAGAAAAAGTGTCACGATATCACGACATGTCGCCTTATCGTGACTCAGGAAGGAGAGAGAAGGCACGAAACAAAAAAAGTGTCATGATATCACGATAGAAAAAGTGTCACGATATCGGGACATGTCGCATTATCGTGACTCAGGAAGGAGAGAGAAGACGCGAAGCAAAAATGTCATGATTTTGTGACATGTCACGAAATCGTGACCAAAAGACCAGAAGGAGGCGCAAGAGAGAAAAGTGTCGCAATATCGTGACATGTCGCATTTTCGTGACCAGAAGACCAGAAGGAGGCGCAAGAGAGAAAAGTGTCACGATATCGCGACATGTCACATTTTCACGACCAGAAGACAAGAGAAGGCACAAGAGAGAAAAGTGTCGCGATATCGCGACATGTCACATTTTCGTGACCAGAAGACAAGAGAAGGCGCAAGAGAGAAAAGTGTCGCGATATCGTGACATGTCGCATTTTCGTGACTAGAAGACAAGAGGAGGTGCAGAAGAGAAAAGTGTCACGATATCGCGACATGTCGCATTTTCATGACCAAAGGACCAGAAGGAGACGTAGAAGGGAAAAGTGTCACGATATCGCGACATATCGCATTTTCGCGACCAGAAGACGAGAGAAGGCGCAAAGGAGAAAAGTGTTGCGATATCGCGACATGTCATATTTTTGTGACCAAAGGATGGGAGAAGGTGCAAAGGAGAAAAATGTCGTGATATCATGACATGTCACGTTTTCGTGACTCAGGAAGGAGAGAGAAGGCGTGGAGAAGAAAATGTCACGATTTCGTGACATGTCGTGAAATCGTGATCGAAGCAGGCGAGAGAAGAAGTCCAAAGAAAATGACCGAAAGAAAATAGGAAGGGACGGAGGAGAAAATGTCATGATTTCATGACATGTCACGAAATCATGACCAAAGAAGCAAAAAGGAGGCAAGGAAGGAAACTGTCGCAATATCACGACATGTCACGATTTCGTGACCCAAAGCAGAGAGCAAGAACAAAAGGCAAAACTATCGCGATATCGTGACATGTCATGATTTTGTGACCCATACAGGCAAGAAGAAAGTAGAGAGCAAGATGTCGTGATGTCGCGACATGTCACGATTTCACAACCAAAATAAAGAAAGAAGAGCCGGAAGAGAAACTATCATGATATCGCGACACCCATAGAAGAGGAAGACAGCGAGAAAGAAAGATGTCACGATATCGCGACATGTCGCAACATCGCGACATGTCATGACATCGTGACCTAAAGGAGGGGAAGGTTTCCAGGAAATAAAATGTCATGATATCGCGACATGTTGTGATAGCGCAACCCAAAGGAAAGAAATGTTGCAAGGAAGAAAAATATCGCGATATCGCGACTCGACGAAGAGGAAAGGTAGTGAGGAAGAAAAATGTCGTGATATCGTGACCCGACGAAGAAGAAAGGTAGTGAGGAAGGAAAATGTCATGATATTGTGACATGTCACGATATCGTGACATACTGCAGGTTCACGACCCAAAAAGGCATGTGTTTCTAGACGGTGTTTCTCGAGGCGATCAGAGGCCTCATCAATGTAGTATTTCTTGCCTAATAAGTTAGTTGAGCATGGCGGCCACTCGAAGGCTATGCCCAAAGGTCAGAGAGATCAGACAGCTCATGAATGCATGTTCCCGCGGTTGACCTGGTGACAGTTGCCAATTAGGGTAAAATATGAGAAGGTTCAGTAATGAAGGCAGGGAAAGAGTCAATTTTTGAGATCAAGAGGATGTTTGTTTGTAGGTGGGTCATTAATGGCTCAGAGGGTCGGGACCTCTATAAAAACCCAGACATTGTAATGTGAAGGGGTCAGAAAAAAAAAATGGCCAAGGCAGAGTTAGAGTGGAGGAGTCGAGTTTTGGGATTGGGAGATTGTATTCTTCCTGGGAGCGCAAGCAGATCATCGAACGTGAGGCAGCTTGCATCAAGATAAGCAAACTACGCCTGCGGGCTAGTGTTGTAAACTTTTTTTTTTTTTTTTAAGAAAAATCCAAGATTGAAAGTTTGAAATTCGGCCTCTTTGAAATTTTGCCCCCCCATCATACATGCATCTCCATACCATACACAAATCCTTATGTGTAGGTATGTTATGAGTATCGTGAGTTAAGCTATCTATCTCATCTCCACGATGAGCTATCTTAACTCTAATGTAATCTCTTCACCACTTAGTCCTCTATCTCCCTAAGGGGGTCTCAATTCCCTTAGATCTCCTATGTTCATCCTAAGGGGTTCTCAATTCCCTTAGGTTACCTACGTTCACCCTAATGGGTTCTCAATTCCCTTAGGTTACCTACGTTCACCCTAAGGGGTTCTCAATTCCCTTAGGTTACCTCTGAGTTCACCCTAGAACTCTACACTATATTTCCTATCATCAAGCAATCAAACAATAATATGTCTAGATGCTACCACATCAGAAAGCAATCAAACAATAATAGATAAAATAAAGCAAGCTTCACACTAAAATAAAATCTACTATGTGATATAACCAAATACAAAAATATAGTAAATTTAATTTCATTAACCCAATAACAATTACCTCATTATTTCTTGCATAATAAGCCTTTCCTACTCAAAAGGTATCACATTAACTGCATTGGGGATATCTCCCCACAATTCTAGTCTATTGAACATAAGTAAATCAACGTAAGATACAAATACCTATTCTTTGTTTCCATTTGAATTCCTTGCTTCTCCTTGCTTCCCTTTGGTTCTTTGAGGGTAGTAGGGGATCATGATACTCATGGTTCAGGATAGGCATGCCTTTAAATGCATCTATTCATTTACTTTTCCAAATTGTAACTATACAATATTCCATTAAGTTTCTAACCATCTAATGCATAATGGACATCACAAAAAAACCCTTACTTTTATTTTCACCTCCCAAATCCCCTTGGAGAGTCATGCAACATGCTATCACTTAGATCAAGGTTTAACTTAAATTAAATTCATTCATGTCTTAAAGCATTAAAGTCCTATACTCTTAACCTTTAAAACAATCATTCATTCATTTCCTGAATTGAAGCCCCATAACTTCAATTCATGAATAAATCCTCATCCCTTTTCATTTATAACTCCTAATATAATCAACAATAATCCAAGGGGTTCTATTTAAATTAAAACCTTCAATATCTTTCCATAAAATAAAAGGTTCCTTTTAATCAAAACCTAACATTTACATATCCCATATAAATCAAAGGTTCTTTTAATTAAAACCTAATATATGTCTCATATAAATCAAATGTTATTTTAATTAAAACCTAATATATGTCTCATATAAATCAAAGGTTAATTTAATTAAAACCTAATAGATATCTCATATAAATCAAAGGCTCTTTTAATTAAAACCTATTATATAACTTCATATAAATCAAAGGATCTTTTAAATTACAACTCAGATATATAACTCATATAAATCAAAGGTTCTTTTAATTAAAAACCTAATATATGTCTCATATAAATCAAAGGTTCTTTTAATTAAAACCTAATATATGTCTCATATAAATCAAAGGTTATTTTAATTAAAACCTAATATATGTCTCATATAAATCAAAGGTTAATTTAATTAAAACCTAATAGATATCTCATATAAATCAAAGGCTCTTTTAATTAAAACCTATTATATAAATTCATATAAATCAAAGGATCTTTTAAATTACAACTCAGATATATAACTCATATAAATCAAAGGTTCTTTTAATTAAAACCCTATTATAAAACTTCATATAATCTAAAGGTGCTTTAATAAAAACCACACTACCTGGCCCCTTACGTAATGAAAGGCCTACAATTAGTACTAACGCCTTCCAAGGTATGTTGGGCAACCATGGTGAACCTAGCATCTAAGCTCTAGAACTAGGAACACTCTTGTTGATGCTAACTGGTTTCTTCCTAAACCTGCACTCCCTAAAATCTAAGGTGGCTTCCTTTATCAAACATTGCATTCAACTTGCACAATGTGGTTCCAATAAATATAGAACACCCAACGTTACTTATGTCAAACTCCAACCAAACATAGCACTTTCTCATAGTGCAAGGTGATTTCCAAAATATAGAGCACCCAACATTGCTCATGATAAACTCCAACCAAACACAGTGCTTTCTCATAGCACAAGGTAGTTTCCAAAGGAACACAAAGCACCCAAATTTGCTCATGGTAAACTCCAACCAAACATAGTGCTTTCTCATAGCGCAAGGTAGTTTCTAAAGGAACACAGATCACCCAACATTGCTCATGGTAAACTCCAACCAAACATAGTGCTTTCTCATAGCGCAAAGCGGTTTCTAAAGGAACACAAAGTACCCAACATTGCTCATGGTAAACTCCAATCAAACACAGTGCTTTCTCATAGTGTAAGACGGTTTCCAAAGGAAAATAGAGCACCCAATATTGCTCATGGTAAACTCCAACCAAACATATTGCTTTATTATAGTGCAAGGCAGTTTCCAAAGGAACATAGAGTCATTTCAAGCTAAACACAATGCTTCCAATAGTGCACAGTGGTTTCAACAACATAGAGTGCTTCCAAACACAAGGTGGTTTCAAGCTAAACATAGCACTTCCAATAGTGCACATTGGTTTCAACAAACCTAGAGCACTTCCAAATATAGGGTTGTTTCAAGCTAAACACAGTGCTTCCAAACACAGGGTGGTTTCAACAAACTTAGAGCGCTTCCCAACACATGGTGGTTTCAACAAACATAGAGCGCTTCCCAACATAGGGTGGTTTCAACAAACGTAGAGCGCTTCCCAACATAGGGTGGTTTCAACAAATGTAGAGCGCTTCCAAACACAGGGTAGTTTCAATAAATACATATAATTTAAAACCATATTTCAAACTTATAACAACCCAACCTGTAGGTCCTCACTAAGATGGAAGTCCAATGAAGTTTGCTACCTCCCTTCCCACTCCTGGTGCATTTCCTTTATTTTCCTAGCTTCTTCTCTGTTCCTTCGTTCTTCCTCCTTCTATATTTCATTTCCTTCATTCTCCTCCTTATGTGCCCATCCATCCAAGTGGTCCACCTACCGCCCTCTCAAATCCTGCGCCCCCGTCTTGAGCCTCCTTCCCTTAAATGCCCATCCCCTATCCTTTGTGCGTTCTTCCCAAATTTTCCATATTTGGAAAATTAATAGCATCGTAGGATTTTCCATAGGTTTCACCATGTAGGAAAGGGATCATGACATTTTATTTTATTTCTCTTTTTTTAATACTAAAAGATATTTATAATATATTTATATATTCTTTTGTTCAAAATAAAGATCCTATTTCATTTATTATTAATTAATTAAAACCTTTTAATGAATTATCTATTATCATTAAAATAACCACTTTTAATTAATTTAATTGAATCATAACCACTTTTAATTAATTTAAATGAAAACTCATTAATTAATTGCAAATGAAGTTTACTAATGAGCTCCAATGAGCCAATCATTATTTTATTAAACTTCATTAATTAATTTAAAAGCATTTAAATTCAGCATATGAATTTAATTTGTTTTCTTTCACAAAGAGGATGCTTTGCTTTCACTTTCAATATGATAGTTAGCCTTATGCATCTATAATAATCTTGTAGTGGTTCCTATATAGAAACTAAATCATCAAACTACTCAAGCTATGATACAGTAGAGAGCAAACACATTTATACAATCAATCAAAGAGGGAGTATTTACATCAATCCAATCACCTATCTTAGCCAAATATTTTACGATAGCTACTAGGCTATCAACTAAAGCTCAAGGTGATCAAGCATCAATGATTATCCCTTCCATAAATGCATGCCTATATGAAGGTATCTATCCATGTTAACTTTGAGTACCTTAATCATTATTTCCCCTAATCTTTGGTACCCTCATTTTTGGTGGGTAGCTTTACCTGATCCACCTACGAGTGTACCTGATCCTGCACACTTGGCAATATGTTAGCGATAACATGCCCCTTAAAAATCAACTAAACATCACATAGCTAGTTCAATTGTTCAAACTAGGTATCACATATTAGGTTAATACATTGTTTTCTTGTGCCATAAAGTCAGCTAGGGAGGGTCATGACAACAAAAAATGGGCTCCACGCCCCAAAATTCAAGTATATCACAACATCTAATATTTGCTTCCATACCAAAGGAACTCTCATTCTTCCTTTGCTACAAATAGTTTTTCACATCTTTAAAAAGATAAAATAGAATCACACAGTCTTACCGCCTGAAGACTAGCATATTCTAAATAATTCCCTAAGGAATAGTTATTCAAACTCCTTAGCATCAATTTTCATAAAAAATATTTTTCCCTTCATGATTATAAAATACACCATTCAGAATCACAAATGCAAAATACATAATATCATGAAAACTTACAACATATAATAGGTATTAGCATCATTATCACAAATCAATAATGGTTTCCTTTAAGCGATGAAACTATCTTTGATTTCACATAGGATTTTTAGCACATTCAAGCACACTCTAGAATATTCATTTAGCCAAGCTTATAAATGAAAATTTGAGATCTTCTCACACCATTCCAACCAAAAAGTAGCTTAATAAAATGACTCCAAAATAGATTTATAGTCATATATAGATTATGGGGGCATGAAATATGTTATCACCCATATGAACATCCATTCCAACCCCTTATTTCATGTTTCTTAGCAATTTGACAACATTATCATGAACTACTTATTATTTTTGGTTATCAGTGAACCTATTATTTTTAAAGGAGTGCATCACCAAACCATTTGGTATCTATGGTTTTAATAACATAGACTTAAAACTAACCTCCCTACCCATATCCCAAATGTATAGGCTAAACTAAATCTTATGACATATGTGGTAAGGAAAGAGTATTACCTAGTCTCTTCACCAAGTAACACTAACAAGACCTCGATATAATTTGAACTAGTAAAATTCCATATATAAGATATGAACTAAAAAAATAATCTAAACATTATTATTTTAAACAAAATAACCCTGATGATATTATATTCTAAGCTTTAGAATTCTTCACCCAGAAAGTTCTTGAAGAGCTCTAGGCTGACAAGTTAAATTCACATTCAGCTCCCTTCTAATATTTTTTCTTCAAACTAAATATCTCCTGCTAAGCAACACAAGGTTAACGGTATTCATCACTAGTGATAGCTCTAATAGAGAATATACATACTCAGTCCAGCAAAGAGGACCTTAAATACATATAGTAGGGTGATAGATATAAATAGAAAATGTTTTCACTATTTCTTTAGAGAAGGAATAAAGGTTCTCATTCCAATAAACCTTACCGACTATGCTTGTTTCAGAAAATAGACTTAAACTTACAACAAACACCACTTTGAGCTTTTGAACTAGAATAATGAGTCTTTGAAGTCCACTTGAATAACATAGTGAAATTTAGCAAGGTAAGTAATCTTCAATTTCTAGCCCCTATTTTTCTTCCTTTTTTCAACATCTTTTCTTGATCTCCCTCTTTTCCACACTCCCCTTTTCTTTCCATCTTCCTCTAAAAAATACCCCCTCAATCTCCATTATTCAATTTTTTTGAAGCATCCTTTATGGGTCGAGCATTATCTCCAATAAACACTCACACACCTCCCTTCCATTCAGAGTACATTGGAGGATTACCAACCAACACAGATGATATTATAATTTCATAAGTTCTCACCATAAATATTTCTAGAGATTTTAAATACTATCATCTTCTTTGATTGCTAGTTTCATAACAACTCAACATGAGTTATAATAATTTTTCAAATAATCAAACATAGGGTCATTAAATCCTTATTTAATGAATTTCTCCTATGAGAAGTATTTTTTTCCATGGTGGGCAAAAACAATAATAGTTAATGAAAAGCATTCATCATTGTTGAATTTAAACAAGCATAATATTAATCTTCCTGAAGTATCGAAAGTGTCCTTATGGTAACCTGTTGGCATTTTTGCCACATTTTTTTATTTTGTGTTGTTGTTCATGCAAAATAATGCACAAATTGTAGAGATACTCACTCCTCTGTTTGTCCCTCCAAGCACCTCGAAAGGGATAATTAGTAAAAAACAAAAATCTCTACAAGTTTTGTGCCAAAGCAAAGTAAGTTAAAAATGTCGCGATATCGTGACCTATTGCGGTTTCGCGGCATTCAATGCAGAAAAAAGCATAGCACAAAAAATGTCGTGATACCGCGACATGTCGCATTTTCGCGACCTGTCACATTTTTGCGCTAGAAAGTAGCAAAGGAAGCAGTGAAGGCAAAGTTGTCGTGACATCGCGACATGTCACATTTTCGCGATCTATCACATTTTCGTGGCAGACAGTGGCAAGAAAGCAAAGTGATAGGTAGATGTCACGATTTCGCACAATACAGCAACAAAGGGGAGCACCAAGGAAAAATGTCATGATTTCGTGACATGTCACGATATCACGTCCAGTCACTTTTTCACGACAGGAAAGCGAGGAAGGAGCAAGATGGTATGGAATGTCGTGATTTCATGACACGTCGAATTTTCTCTACAGAGGCGGCAACGAAGGAGAAGACAAAAAAATGTCACGATTTTGTGACTTGTCATGTTTTCGTGGGGAGAAAGCAGAAAAGTACAAGGCAAGAGAAAATTGTCATGATTTCGTGACATGTCACATTTTCGCGACTTGTCACGTTTTCGCGGGGAGAAAGCGGAAAGGACAGTGCCAAGTATAGAATGTCGCAATTTCATGACCTGTCACATTTTTGTGACTTAGAGTAGCGAAGGAACAAAATGAAGGCAGATTGTCATGATTTCACGACTTGTCACATTTTCACGGCTAAAGGCGACGAAAGAGCCAAGCGAGAGGAGAATGTCGCGATTTCATGACATGTTGTGGAGACAAAGCCAAACGGAGGAAGATGTCATGATTTCACAACACGTCACATTTTCACGGAAGCAAGAAGGAGAAAGCCAAATGAAAGGAGAATGTCACAATTTCATGACATGTCACGATTTCGTGATTTATCACGTTTTCACAGAAATGTTGTGGCCAAAAGCCAAGCGAGAGGAGGATGTCACGATTTCATGACTTGTCTTGTTTTCGCGGTAGGAAAGCGAGGAAGGAGCAAGATGGTATGAGATGTCGTGATTTCGTGACACGTCGCATTTTCATGAAAGCAAGAAGGAGAAATACAAATGAAAGGAGAATGTCATGATTTCGTGACATGTCATGATTTCGTGACATGTCGCATTTTCGCAGAAATGCTGTAGCTGAAAGCCAAGCGAGAGGAGGATGTCACGATTTCATGACTTGTCTTGTTTTCATGGTAGGAAAGCGAGGAAGGAGCAAGATGGTATGAGATGTCATGATTTTGTGACACATCACGTTTTCATGGAAGCGAGAAGGAGAAATCCAAATGAAAGGAGAATGTCACAATTTTGCGACATGTCAAGATTTCATGACTTGTCGTGTTTTCACAGAAATGTTGCAGCCGAAAGCCAACAGAGAGGAAAATGTCATGATTTCGTGACATGTCACATTTTTGTGACATGTCACATTTTCGCGACATGTCGCATTTTCGTGACTGATGGCAACAGGAGAAAGCAGCAAGGGCAAAATGTCACGATTTCGTGACATGTCGCATTTTTGCGATAGAAGCGACAACAAAGGCCCAATACATTTTTGTACACATTTTTCTTCATATTGCATAGGAGAATGAGGATCGAACGAAGTAATGTTTTAAAAGCTCTCCAATTGGTTTTGAGATCGAGGTCAAAGAGGCTCCAAAATTAAATGTTTCCCAACATTTAATTTAAATATCAAAGCTCTCCAAAATTTAATATCAAGAGGCAATTGCCCAATGGCAATCAGATCAGATGGGAGAATGTGTTAAAGCATGTAATTTTCAAAGCCACCAAAATTAAAGATGCCTCCGGTATTAAAAGCTCTTGTTCGTGATCTCCTAATGCTTCAAGCATGCCCGAGAACAATCATTTAATGAAGAAATCGGGTTCCTTGTTTCTGTTTGATTTTCAAGCTTGATCCATAAAAGCAGGGAATGTGATTTCTCCGAGGCAGATTTAGGGGGATTGTTTCTCTTTTCAAGTGCATATTTTGTGGATCTCCTCTTCAAAATTTGTTTTATGTTTTAAATGCTACGATTTGAAAGGTAGAGGGAAGACCTCTATAAATACTAATGTATATCTCAAGAAAACGAGGAGGACCTTTTTTGCAAAAATTGAAGCAGAAATCCTAAAAGCATTTTGCTATGTTCTTAAAGTCTTTTGAGTTGGTGATCCAAACTGATGTTCATGTGATGCTTTCTGTGTAATTCACTTCTTCTTAGTCAAGTTCTAAAATATAGATTGAATTCTGTTGTTTTTAATTTGGCTACGTTTTCATTTTAACCTTTGAAGTATAATTGAAGGCAAACTTATAGTCAATGTTTGATCCAATTTATGTATGTGCATTCTAAGAATCAGTTGCTACTTATCTTCGGGATTTAGTTTTGGTTATTTGCTATCTGAGGTTGTTCTCCCTATCAACTGTTGGCTTCGGCCATATTTCCATCTCTTTCTGTTATTTCTAACCCTGAACCTTGAACCAGTTTAGATTAGTTTGGGAGCCAGCTCTCTCTGGAGATTGGCCTGGGAGACTTCTATTTCTATCGGCCTTTCAATGTTGGCCGGGTCTAGGGTGCATTTTATATGACTAGGTGGATTTGTGACCAACAATTTTTGGCACACCCGGTGGGACTCACAAGTCCCATATTTTGACACCCAAAGGAATCAAGATTTTGATGAACTGTCTTGACCTCAAAGCGGAGATTGTAAGTTCATCTGGTGACTCTACTGAGGGTGACTGTATAGTACCTAGAAATCTCCAATCGTGAAGCTGGTGAAAATATTTACTTCATGATCATGAGATCAAGCACCAAAGAATCAGAAGACCCAATCAAATTCTTTGAGATCGATGTTCAAAATTGGAGGGAGCGCTCAAGATTGGTAAGTCCTGTGAACCCGTCATTTGCTATCTCTTCGCAGACGGTGGGTCAGTTTGTGCCATCTCCAACTCCTCCCAGTACTGCTACGAGTTTGCTAGTACATCCAAATCCAACAGTGCAAATGGTTGGTCAACAACCTCCATGTCAATTTCTTGCTTGGAACCATTCAGGAGCATTGGATCTGCCTTTTCAAAATCCAGTTCCTGCTACAGCATTGAAGGCTTTGCCTACATACGATGGGACTAGAAAGACCATGTATGAGCATGTGTTAGATGTGGCATATTTGGCTACAATTCATAATATCACAGACGAAGATGTCATGATAAAATTGCTCGTGTTGTCACTCCGAGGTAAGTTATTGTGCTGGTATATATCCTTGTCTCCCAACTCCAAAATTCTTGGGATCAATTAGCAGAGATGCTGATCCAAGGGTTCAATGAGCAAGCAAACCCATTTTCTTTGTTGCATCAATTTACTAATATCAAGAGGCATCCTCAAGAGGAGATAGTGGATTTCAATGTTACGTTTGCCCAAAATTGGTAGAGAGTTCCTAATGGTCTTCGCCCTACTAATGACCAAGTGGCATTTTACTTTCTTAGGGCTTTCCACTCAGATATTAGTATGAACATTAGGATGTCCAATGTTCAAACCTTTCCTACACTATATTCCTAGGCACATAAGGCTGAGGCCGATCTGATTGCCATTGGGAAATTACCTCCAAAAATGACTATGCCCATTTTTCTCGAGCTTTCGCAATACCAGCATACACGTGCAGCCTCCACATCTTACACTGTTCCATCCATGTACCCTTCATCTTCATGGAATCCTCCCACAACTTCGGTACCTATGATTCCCATTCCATAGTTAACCTCTCCAGTTCCAACTCCTACATTACCTTCTCCACCAGTTCCATTACCTCTACCGGCACTACCTGTGTCCTCAAGCCTAGATCCTCAATTGGCTATTTTGCAAGAAATTCAGTCGACCATGAGAGCCCTCACTAACAAGATGACATCTATGGAGCAGAGAGAGACGAAAAGAAACTTTCAGCCACGAAGATTTATTCTGGCGGTAACTAGAGAGTAAGTTGCTCCTAGCAAGGCTATAGAGAAAGTACTTGAGAGGAACTCAGTGATCCTGGTAAGTGAATAAGTTGACCCCTCTGAAGTTTCACATGAGTCATCTTACTGGTGTTCTTCATGCAATGACCTACATGATGAGTCCACTTGCAAGGTCCACCAAAATTATTTATAAGTTCTTACGGGGAGCCGTGTAAACATGATTTGAGAGGTGGATCATAATTTTGTGATGTCTCCTGAGGAATACATAGCAGTCTTGACACGCAGCGGCAAGAAACCAATGGTGGTAGATCTAGCTAATATGGAGCCATTGAAAGTGCCTCCTACACAAGCAACAAAGCAACAAATACCTACAAAGACTCATGATCCTCCAGCCCCGCAACAAGACCCACCTATTTTGCCGAAGGATTTGCTTCCACCACAAGCAAAAGAGAGGATGCAAGCTAAGGCTTCTACCTCCCAAATGCAAGCAAAAGCAAAGGAAAAATATAGAGAGATGTTGCGGTATCCATCATTGACTAAATGGCAATGAGTGGAGGCCACCCAACAATATAGAAGTAGATTTGAATCTGCTAGTGGAGGGAGAGAGCCGATTTCGATGGAGTACAACATCGTCGAAGAACTCAAAAGGATACCAACCAAGGTGAGTCTGTATGACACCTTGCAACTTCCTGGACAGGTGAATCTCTTATAGGAATCCCTGAAGACCACACAAAGTAAGTGGAAGGCTCCAGCCCAAGTAGTTATGTCTCAAACTCTGACCTCTTCAGTCACTAGAAAAAATATACCACCACCTTTTTATCTTTCATTGAGAATGGAGGGACATGTGGTGCATAATTTCCTCATTGACTCAGGAGCAGATACTACTATCATGCCTAAGGAAGTATCTAATGTCATAGGCATGAAATATACAAGGACTAGAATGGGAGTTTTGCAGCTAGATGGTACCTCAATAAAGATAGTGGGCATAATTAAGGATGTTCCTATCTCCCTGCATGTCATGCCTCAAATTACTGTGATCCAGGAGATCATAGTAGTGGACCTAGAGCCATGTTTTGGTATGTGTTTCTCCCGAGAGTTCATGGCTAAAATCGGGGGTTATATTTCCTTGGATTTTACTCATTTGGAGGCGATCCATAAAGGTAAAAAGGTCAAAATTTTCAATGAGAAGCCTTCCATATTTAATGTGGAGAGAATATATGAAATGGATAGGTTAGCAAACTCGGTGCACATGATGTCTGAAGAATTTGGTGAGCTTGACTTAATGGAAGAAGCTTTGGAAGAGCTCCGCCCAGAAAGTGAATTTTCCATGGCCAATTTCAATGCCATGATGGAAACTGACTTGGGGTGTTACTCCATTTTTAAGCCTGAAAAGGCTAAAGAAGAGAATGATGAAAGTCAAGACCAGCTATGGAAGCTCTATTTCGATGGAGCACGATGTAGAAATGGCACTAGAGCTAGGATTGTTCTAGTATTACCTTCTGGGATTCAACGATCCTATTCATATCGTTTGACCTGGAGTTGCATGTTGAGCAAGGTGTAGTGACAGTATTGTCATTGTTGTCAACACAATCAAAAATATTAGTTGACACAGTGGATAGGAGTTTAGAGTTTATTCAAAGTATGTACAGTGATGTTAAATGCTTATGAGGATGTTTTTGATGTTTGGGTGAAGTTGTTACAGGTTTTCCAAGAACACCGAAGTGGCCCATATGTAAAAGAGAAGCGAAAAAGCAAAGGGAAAAAAATGTCGCGATATCGCGACATGTTGCATTTTCGTGGCCAAAAGAGAAGCGAAAAAGCAAAGAGGAAAAAATGTCACGCTATCGTGACATGTTGCATTTTCACGGCCAAAAGAGAAGAGAAAAAGCAAGGAGAAAAAAGTGTCGCGATATCGTGACATGTTGCATTTTCGCGGTCCAAAGCAAAGAGAAAATGCAAGGAGAAAAAGTGTCACGATATCGCGACATGTTGTATTTTCACGGGCCAAAGCTAAGAGAAAGAGCAAGGAGAAAAAGTGTCGCGATATCGCGACATGTTGTATTTTCGCGGGCCAAAGCTAAGAGAAAGAGCAAGGAGAAAAAAGTGTCACGATATCGTGACATGTTGTATTTTTGCGGGCCAAAGCAAAGAGAAAGAGCAAGGAGAAAAAGTGTCGCGATATCGCGACATGTTGTATTTTCGCGGTCCGATGCAAAGAGAAAGAGAAAGAAGGAAAAAGTGTCGCGATATCGCGACATGTAGCATTTTTGTGGTCCGATGCAAAGAGAAAGGCAGAGAAAGAAAAAGTGTCACGATATCGTGACATGTCGCATTTTCGCGACTCGAAAAGGCCAGGCAGGCAGAGTAACAAAAGTGTCGCGATATCGTGACATATCGCATTTTCATGACTCAAGAAGGGCAGGCAGGAAGAGAAACAAAAGTGTCGCGATATCGTGACATGTCATATTTTCGCGACTCAAGAAGGGCAGGCAGGCAGAGTAACAAAAGTGTCACGATATCGCGACATGTCGCATTTTCATGACTCAAGAAGGGCAGGCAGGCAGAGTAACAAAAGTGTCATGATATCATGACATGTCGCATTTTTGTGACTCAAGAAGAGCCTCAAAATAGAAATGAACAGTCATGGAAAAGAAAATGAACAATCATCGAAGGAGAAAACAAATGCATGCACAAGGGAAAAGAAAATGAACAGTCATGAAGGAGAAAATGAACAGTCATGGAAGGAGAAAATGAATAGTCATGGAAAGAAGCGGACGCATGCCCATGTGGAGAAAATGAACAGTCGAAGAAGGAGAAAATGAACAGTCATCAAAATAGAAACGAAAAGCTTTTTTGAAAACCAAAACGCATGCATGCACAAAGGAGAAAACGAATAGTCATGATCGAGAAGACGAACAGTCATGGTAGGAGAATATGGTGTCAATTCGTTGCATGTAACGTGTTTGATGAAATGCCTACTCTATATATACAAAAGGAGTTACATAAAGAAGGCGTTACAATTGACAAGTGGCGTATGAGAAATGAAAGGAGTTACAACTGGAGTTACAAAGAGATAGGATGGTTATAAAAGGAGTGTTGCTTGGAGAATTTCTGTACGTGTGAAGAGAGCGAGAGGCACACGAGAGGTGAGCGAGAAGGGTGTGTGTTGGGTGAATTCTGAGAGAGGTTGAGTAAGCAATAGACCAGTCAGGGTCTTGTAAAAGTGAAGGCATTTCTATGTCAATATTCTAGTTTCAAGATTGAAGTCCAAGTTGGTGCTTGGCATCAGGGGTTGGTGCTCCTTCCAGTTGGTGCTGGTAAATCAGGGGTTGGTGCTCCTTTCTATTGGTGTAGATAAATTAGGGGTTGGTGCTCCTTTCTGTTGGTGTAGATAAATCAGGGGTTGGTGCTCCTTCTAGTTGGTGCTGGTAAATCAGGGGTTGGTGCTCCTTTCTGTTGGTGCAAATAAATCAGGGGTTGGTGCTCCTTTCTGTTGGTGTAGATAAATCAGGGGTTGGTGCTCCTTCCAGTGGGTGCTGGTAAATTGATTGTAAAGTTGTTGCTTTGCAAAGGCTAGATTTGGATGGGAGTCCAAACAGTCAATTTTTGAGGAGTAGCCAAATCGGTGAACCTCGGTACATCTTGTGTTGTGTGATGCTCTCTTGTTATATTTGCTTTATTTGGTTTTAAGTTTTCATTGTTTCAGCTTTAAGAGTTGAAGATTTAATTTTTAAAGAGCTACACTGATTCACCCCCCCTCTCAGTGTCATTGTGAGACTAACAATTGGTATCAGAGACAAGTTCCTGAACAAGCTTAACCGGCTAGGGTGATCTTGGAAGTGACACAATGGCATGTGGTGAAGGTTTCTCATCAAACAAAGCACCATTGTTTGATGAAACTAATTACACATTTTGGAGACTCAGGATGCAGACATATCTTTGTGCTTTGGGATACGATATTTGGGATTCAGTAGATAGTGGATACACAATACCCACCACTTCTCCAACCGATGCTGCAGGTAAGAAACTATTTGAGAATAACTCAAAAGAAAAGAATGCTATCATGTGTGGATTAGTGGACAGTGAACTAGTAAAAATTATGAGTTGTAAAATGGCAAAAGAAATATGGGACAAACTAAGGAGCATTCATGAAGGAGACGATAAGATCAAGGAGGCCAAGTTACAAACACATCGAGCTCAGTTCGAAGTATTAAATATGAATGACGATGAGAACATAGAGGCATATATGCTGAGAGTTAATGGAGTCATTAATGCGATTAGAGGACTCGACGAGGAAATCGAAGATTCTGTCATCGTGAAAAAGGTATTAAGATCTCTTCCCCAAAGATTTGATTCTAAAGTTTCAGCTATAGAAGAAGCTAAAGATCTAAATTCTTTTAGTATGGATGAGATGCATGGTTCTTTGATTGCATATGAGATGAGAATAGGAAAATCTAAACATACATACAGAGAAGTTGCTTTTAAAGCTCATAAAAATATGAAAGCAAAACAAGAATCCGAGGAAGAAGAGACATCAGATGAAATGGAAGCAAACTTTGTTCGAAAACTAAAAAGGGGAAAAGGAAAATACAGAGGAAATTTATCATTTAAATGTTTCAATTGTGGAGGCATTGGGAATTTTGCAGTTAATTTTCCACTTAATGAGAAGAACAAAAGTGATGAAGGATCGCACCAAGAAAGAAGTGACTGGAAGAAAAAAACAAATTTTAGAAAAGGCAACTTCAAGAAGAAAAGTTTCATCTCCAAGAATGTCAGTTCATCAGAAGACAACTTGCAGTGAGGATTCTGAAAAGGAAACAGGTGAAGCTCTTTTCATGGCACTCAAAGAAGAAAAATAGAAAAATAATAGGAATGTGATGAAGAAGAAATTGATGCGAAGTAAATTTGGAAGAGGAACTAATTGCAGCTCTGGATGTATTGAAGATAGAAAGAAAAAAGAATAAGAAAATTTCAAGAAAGCTTGAGGATGCAAATGAAATCATAACCAGTTTGAAAGTACAGATAGAAGAATCCAAGAAAATATCTGAAGATCTCGAAGTACAAATAACCATGAAAATAGATTATTGTTGCAAACTAGAAGAAGAGACTGTTGGTTTAAGAATGCAGATAGAAGAGATGAATCACAAAATTAGTTGTCATCACAAACGTGAAGAAAGTTCTATGAAGCTGGATAAGATCATAAATATCCAAAGGACTACAGGCATGAAATTTGGTTTGGGCTTTGTCGAAGGAGAATCATCAAATGGATCAAAGAATGAAGATAAGAAATAGGTTGATCAAGAAAAATTGACTCATGCAAAAGAAAGCAATAATGCAAGGCACGAAAGGAGAATTGACAATGATGGATTCACCAATGTCACACATCAAAGAAGAAGAAGATTTATGACTCCTACGACAACATGGCAAAGACCATCACCCAGGTTCAATCATCTCTTTTTTGGTTACTGTTTTAAATGCAATGGTTATGGACATAAGATTTTAGATTGCAAGTATAACGTAGGACCAAGGAATTTTACCAATAGAAATGTTTTTTCACCTTTGATAGATTATGCAGTAGAATGTTATAACTGTCATAATTTTGGGCACATTGCAAGAAATTGTCGAAGTACATTTGCATCAAATCAATTTCAGGGAAGAAAATTTCAATCAAATGGAATGAGACAAAATAGAAAATTTCCCGAAAAACATGCACAAGCTACTAAAAAAGAAAAGTCAAAACAAGAGCCCAAAACTATAATCAAACCAAAGTGGAAAGAAAAATATCGATCTAAGGAAGAAAAGGAATCCCTGATCGTACAAACAACATTTAAAGCACAAAATAAATTTGCACCATGGATACTTGATAGTGGATGCTCCAGTCATATGACAGGTGACAAACAAAAATTTGAGAAGTTACAACAATATGAAGGTGGTTCGATAAAATTTGGAAATAATGATGGAGCTAAGATAGTTGGCAAAGGTTCAGTTAAGATTAGTGATGAAAAAATCAAGTCAAAAGAAGTCTTGTTTGTGGTTGGTCTGAAGCATAACTTGTTGAGCGTAAGTCAGATTTGTGATAGAGGTCATGAAGTGATTTTTAAGAAGCAGGGTTGTGAAGTCAAAAAAGCAAATAGTGGAAAGTTGATAGCAACTGGATCGAGGACATCTGGCAACCTTGTACACTCTCTCAAAGACTTTAGAAGGAGCTTTCTTGATTGGACAGGAAGAAGAAAATTGGTTGTGGCACAAGAGGCTTGGTCATATCAGTTTTGACAATCTAGTAAAAATTAGCTCAAAAAAGGCGAGTGAGAGATATTCCCACCATTGGAAAACCATCAAATAGCATTTATGCTTCATGCCAAAAGGGGAAGCAAACTAGAGTCTCATTTAAAAAAAAAATAGTACTACACAAGCAAACCTTTGGAACTAATACATACCGATTTATGCGGACCCATGAGAACGCAAAGCATAAATGGTGACAAATATTTTATGTTGTGTATAGATGACTATTCCAGGATGACATGGGTACTATTTTTGAAGCTTAAATCATAAGCTTTTGAGATGTTCAAGGTTTTCAAAAACCAAGTTGAGAATCAAATAGGAAAAAGGATTAAATGTTTAAGATCAGATAGAGGAGGAGAGTTCATTTCAGAGGATTTTACAGAGTACTGTGAAAAATATGGTATTAGAAGACAGTTGTCAGCAACCAGGACACCTCAAGAATGGTGTGGTAGAAAGAAAGAACAGGACAGTGCAAGAAATGGCACAGACTATGTTGACTGAGAGCAAAGTAGTAGATAGATTTTGGAAAGAGGCAGTCCATACTGCGGTATACATCCAAAATAGGTGCATGTTGAGGATGCATGAAAGCAAAACTCCTTATGAGTTGTGGTTCGGTAAAAATGCAACAGTAAGATACTGTAAAGTGTTTGGCAGCAAGTGTTACATCAAAAGAACTGAAGAAAACCTAGGTAAGTTTGAAGATAGAGCGGATGAAGGTATTTTTCTTGGCTATTCGTCAAAAAGCAAAGCTTACAAATGCTACAACAAGAGGCTAAGGAAAATTGTGGATAGTGCCGATGTTAAAGTTGATGAAGGCAGGGAACGAGTAATTAGCTATGAAGAGAACTATCCAATTGATGAAGAGGTTATTGAAGAAGATGAGGAAAAGGAAACAAAAAAGAAACAAAAAATTGACTCAGATGATTCAAACAGGGATTCAAAAGTGGAAGAAAATAAGAAATTCAAAATAGGTAGCTGGCAGAAAGATCATCCTAGAGAGCAAATAATTGGAGACCCCACAGTTGATGTTCAGACAAGAAGAAGAGTAGTAAGCAACTACTCTCTATTATCCAGCATTGAGCCCAAAAATGTTGCTGACGCAAGCAAAGATGAAAGTTGGATGAAGGCAATAAATGAAGAATTAGATCAGATCAAGAAAAACAAAACTTGGGAGTTAGTACCAAGACCTGCAAATAAAAATATAATCGATACTAAATGGATCTTTCAAAACAAATTGAATGAAGACGGATAGGTAGTCAGGAATAAAGCAAGATTGGTATGTAAAGGCTATGCACAAGTTGAAGGTATTGACTTTGAGGAAACCTTTGCACCTGTGGCTAGACTAGAGGCAATTAGAATGTTTTTGGCTTTAGCAATTTACAAGAATTTCAAAGTTTATCAAATGGATGTGAAATCAACATTTTTGAATGGGAAACTCGAAGAAGAGGTTTATATTGAGCATCCAGATGGTTTCCAACTTGGTGATGATCCCAACCTAGTTTGCAAGTTGAAGAAAGCATTATATGGCTTAAAACAAGCACCCCGAGCATGGTATGCAAGGCTAGACAACTATCTTACTCAACAAGGGTTCAAGAAAGGTATGGTGGATAGTAATTTGTATGTCAAAATAAAAAATGGCCATCTTATTGTTCTTGTTGTATATGTTGATGATATCATATTTGGTAGCAGCAAAGATGAGTCATGTAAAGATTTAGCAAATAAGATGAAAAAAGAATTTGAAATGTCAATGATTGGTGAACTTTCATATTTTCTCGGGTTGCAAGTTAATAAAAATGAGAAGGGCATATTTATTTCTCAAATTAAATATGTGAAAGAAATACTAAAAAAGTTCACAATGGAGGATTGTAAGCCAGTTAGCACTCCCATGACAACGGGTTGCAAGTTGAGCAAGGATGACAAATCTCCACATGTTGATCAAACCATGTATAGATCTATGATTGGGAGCTTGTTGTACTTGATAGCTACCAGACCAGATATTTTGCAGGTAGTATGCATGGTAGCACGATTTTAGGCTAGTCCCAAGGAGACTCATGTGATAGCAGTGAAGAGGATTCTTCGGTATCTCAAGGGTACTATGGAGTATGGGTTATGGTATCCGAAAGGTAAGGACTTCACCCTTATTGCGTATTCAGATGCAGATTGGGCAGGATGTGTAGATGATAGAAAGAGCACCAGTGGAGGTGCATTCTATCTTGGAGACAGAGTTGGTCGTGTGGCACGATAAGAAACAAGAGTCAGTATCCTTATCCATAGCAGAGGCGAGAATATATTGCGGCGACAACGTGTTGTACATAGGTATTATGGATGAAACAAACCCTGAAATATCTTGGTATTAACTTCAATGAGCCAATTTTAGTTAAGTGTGATAACACCGATGCCATTAACATCTCAAAGAATCCGATTATGCATTCTCGCACAAAACATATTGCTATCCGGTATCACTTTTTGAAGGAGAAAGTTGCGGAAGGTGAGGTTAAATTGGGTTTTGTTCCAACAATAGAGCAAGTAGCGGATATCTTCACAAAACCATTGCCCAAGGAAGTCTTTGAGTACCTTCACAATAAATTGGGAGTGGTCATGCTTCCCAAGAATTGACTAGCTATCGGGACCACATTCTCAGGGGGAGCATTTATGTATTTGTTTATCTTTTTGCTCATGTTTGTGATTTTTGCTAAGTGTAATAATTTTTGCTTGAGAATGTTGTGCATGGACTCAGGGGGAGTCTGCAGTAGCCCTTTGATATTGTTGTCAAAGGGGGAGAAGAGCTATAGGAAATTGCACGTGTGTTGCCAACAATTCCAAAGGGGGAGATTGTTGAGCAAGGTGCAGCGACAATATTGTCATTGTTGTCAACACAATCAAAAAGATCGGTTGATGCGGTGGACAGGAGTTCAGAGGTTATTCAGAGTATGTACAGTGATGTTAAATGCTTATGAGGATGTTTTTGATGTTTGGGTGAAGTTGTTACAGGTTGTCCAAGAAGACCAAAGTGGCCCATATGCAAAAGAGAAGCGAAAAAGCAAAGGGAAAAAAGTGTCGCGATATCGTGACATGTTGCATTTTCATGGCCAAAAGAGAAGCGAAAAAGCAAAGAGGAAAAAGTGTCACGATATCGCGACATGTTGCATTTTCGTGGCCAAAAGAGAAGCGAAAAAGCAAGGAGAAAAAAGTGTCGCGATATCGCGACATGTTGCATTTTCGTGGTCCAAAGCAAAGAGAAAATGCAAGGAGAAAAAGTGTCGCGATATCGCGACATGTTGTATTTTTGCGGGCCAAAGCTAAGAGAAAGAGCAAGGAGAAAAAGTGTCGCGATATCGCGACATGTTGTATTTTCACGGGCCAAAGCTAAGAGAAAGAGCAAGGAGAAAAAGTGTCGTGATATCGCGACATGTTGTATTTTCATGAGCCAAAGCAAAGAGAAAGAGCAAGGAGAAAAAGTGTCATGATATCGCGACATGTTGTATTTTCACGGTCCGATGCAAAGAGAAAGAGCAAGAAGGAAAAAGTGTCGCGATATCGCGACATGTAGCATTTTTGTGGTCCGATGCAAAGAGAAAGGTAGAGAAAGAAAAAGTGTCGCGATATCGCGACATGTCATATTTTTGTGACTCAAAAAGGCAGGAAGGCAGAGTAACAAAAGTGTCGCGATATCGTGACATGTCGCATTTTTGTGACTCAAGAAGGGCAGGCAAGCAGAGTAAAAAAAGTGTCACGATATCGTGACATGTCGCATTTTCATGACTCAAGAAGGGCAGGCAGGCAGAGTAACAAAAGTGTCGCGATATCGTGACATGTCACATTTTTGTGACTCAAGAAGGGCAGGCAGGCAGAGTAACAAAAGTGTCACGATATCACGACATGTCGCATTTTCATGACTCAAGAAGAGCCTCAAAATAGAAATGAACAGTCATGGAAAAGAAAATGAACAGTCATCGAAGGAGAAAACAAATGCATGCACAAGGGAAAAGAAAATGAACAGTCATGAAGGAGAAAACGAACAGTCATGGAAGGAGAAAATGAACAGTCATGGAAAGAAGCGGACGCATGCCCATGTGGAGAAAACGAACAGTCAAAGAAGGAGAAAATGAATAGTCATCAAAATAGAAATGAAAAGCTTTTTTGGAAACCAAAACGCATGCATGCACAAAGGAGAAAACGAACAGTCATGACCGAGAAGACGAACAGTCATGGTAGGAGAATATGGTGTCAATTCGTTGCATGTAACATGTTTGACGAAATGCCTACTCTATATATACAAAAGGAGTTACATAAAGAAGGCGTTACAATTGACAAGTGGCGTATGAGAAATGAAAGAAGGAGTTACAACTAGAGTTACAAAGAGATAGGATGGTTATAAAAGGAGTGTTGCTTGGAGAATTTCTGTGTGCATGAAGAGAGCGAGAGGAGAGCGAGAGGCGCACGAGAGGCGAGCGAGAAGGGTGTGTGTTGGGTGAATTCTGAGAGAGGTTGAGTAAGCAATAGACCAGTCAGGGTCTTGTAAAAGTGAAGGCATTTCTATGTCAATCTTCTAGTTTCAAGATTGAAGTCCAAGTTGGTGCTTGGCATCAGGGGTTGGTGCTCCTTCCAGTTGGTGCTGGTAAATTAGGGGTTGGTGCTCCTTTCTATTGGTGCAGATAAATCAGGGGTTGGTGCTCCTTTTTGTTGGTGCAAATAAATCAGGGGTTGGTGCTCCTTATAGTGGGTGCTGGTAAATTGATTGTAAAGTTGTTGCTTTGCAAAGGCTGGATTTGGATGGGAGTCCAAACAGTCAATTTTTGAGGAGTAGCCAAATCGGTGAACCTCTGTACATCTTGTGTTGTGTGATGCTCTCTTGTTATATTTGCTTTATTTGGTTTTAAGTTTTCATTGTTTCAGCTTTAAGAGTTGAAGATTTAAGTTTTAAAGAGCTACACTAATTCACCCCCCCTCTCAGTGTCATTGTGAGACTAACACTGCACAAATAATGCAACAGAATATGAGGCTTTATGCCTAGGCCTCAAGAAGGTTGAGAAACTTGGAGCACGATAGCTGCAAATCTTTGGTGACTCCAAGTTGATTGTCAATAAAGTGGCCAATAAGTGTGTGTCCAAGCACCACTATCTCAAGAACTATCACAACAAGGTCTGGGACCTGTTCGAATCATTCTCTGCTCTCAGCATGCGTTCCATTCCATGAGAACAAAATAGAAATGCTGACCTGCTGGCTTCCTTGGGAGAAAATTTTTGACCAATCGAGCAAGTGGTGAGAAGGCCAAAAATAGTGAGAATGGTGTATAGGCCCTATGTCCCAGACAAGGACACATTTTGGCAAGTCTTCGATAGCGATGAGAAAATTGTTAAATTTTTGGTTCAAGAAGCTGCCACCATCAAGGGAAGGACCTTAGAGCATGAAGAAACTGAAGGGCTGATTCAGTTACGGAATAACCACATTCCTAAAGGCCTCATTACTCTAGAAAGCTTGTTTGATCAGAATGATCGGTCCATGAAGCATTGAATCGAGGTCGACGAGAAAGAGTACATGGAGATTCAGTTGGAGGCTGATAAGGTCATCAAAATTAGGACTGATTCTACTCCCGCTGAATTACAAGAGATCAGACAATTATGTCAAGAGTTTTTTGACATCGTGGCCTATAGCTACGAGGATTTGAGGGGATATGATAAAGAGATCATTTAGCACACTATCGAGCTGGAAGGAGTCAAACCCTTTAGGCAAAAATAGAGACTAGTGAACCCAAACATTGAAGCCCTCATGAAGGCCGAACTTGCTAAGATGTTGCAGGCCAATATTATATATCCGATTAAGCACTCAACTTGGGTTGCTTATTTGGTTTCGGTTCATAAGAAAAATGGAGATATACAGTTGTGTGTGGATTTTCAAAATTTGAACCAAACATCCTTGAAGGATCACTACCCATTGCCTCGCATTGATCAGATCCTTCAAATTTTTGCTGGGGCTCAGCACTTTTCATTGCTAGATGGATTCTCTGGATACAATCAAATTTGGGTCAGCGATGAGGATCAACACAAAACCGCGTTCACAACCAAGTGGCGTACCTTTGCCTATCAGTGCATGCCCTTCGGTTTGTCCAATGCTAGGGCTACGTTTCAAAGGGCCATGGACATCATGTTTGGGGAGCTTTTAAATAAGATCATTTTCATATATCTCGATGATATGACTGTATTTTTGCACAAATGAGAAGAGCACTGTTCTCATTTGAGGCAGATATTTGAGAAATGTCAGGAGTTTGGCATTTCTATCAACCCAAAGAAGTCTATTTTCACAGTAAAGGAAGGTAAGCTCTTGGGATATGTCATCTCAGAGAACGGTTTGGCAATTGATCCATCGAGAGTTGAAGATTTGAAGAAACTATCGCTCCCTACCAATAAGAAAGAGTTGCAATCTTTCTTTGAGTAAATCAATTTTGTCAAAAAATTTATTTTTGACTTTTCTCGAGTAGTCAAGCCCATGACTGAGCTATTAAAGAAAGATGTGGAGTTCAAGTGGACAACTCAAAGGAAATATGCATTTCAGGATATTAAAGATAGAATTACACAAGCCCCTGTGTTGATCAATCCAGATTATTCTAAGGACTTCATTATGTACGCAGTTGGAGAGGACGAAAGCTATGTTGCAGTGCTTACATAGAAAGGAGACGATGGGGATGAAAGACCCATTTATTTCCTTAGCTAGGTTATCTTACCCCATGAGGAGAGATACAATTTCATTGAGAAGCAGATCTATGCTATCATGAAGTCTCTCAAAAAGTTTAGGCACTTCGTATCTCAGAGCAAGACGATCATCTACGTCATCCACCCCGATGTAAGGAACTTCATCATTCAGGGCGAGATGGGCGATAAGCATGCTGATTGGGTCACCAAAATTCAAGAGTTTGATGTTGAGATCCATCCAACCAAGTTGGTGTGGGGTAAGGCCTTATGCCAGCAATTACCAAAAACTACGGCCTCTGAAATAGTTGATCATCAAGTGAACAACCTTGCTGAAGAAAGGAATCTAGTGAACATCTTTGCACAAGGCCAAGATTGGGCAGACAACCTTGTTGAGTATTTTTCAATGGGTAGATGTCCCCCATAATTAAATGCTTTGCAATGGAGAAGGTTTCACCTACAAGCTCTTAGGTATGTATTTTTGCTCGAGGGATTTTTCTTCAAAAACATTGATGGAGTTCTCCTAAGGTGCGTTAAGGATGAAGAACATGAACTTATACTGAGAGGGGGGGGTGAACAGTATAAGACTTATCCATTTAATAATTTTAAAATCAGATAGCAGTGGCATCAACACAATATTAAACAAGATAGAAAGCATCACACATAGATGACTCATTTTAATGTGGTTCACCCAGAATTGTTGGGCTACGTCCACAAAAATTTTCTTTAAAAGTTTATTTCAAATTCTTTGGGAAACCTTCCCAATTACAATGTTTATGAGCCTCTTCTCAAAGGAGATACCTTCCCCTAACTCTGCTCTGGCTAGTGATCCTCTAGAAGACCTCTGCCTCTTCTACCCTTAGCAAGTGGAACTCTATCCATAGAAGACACCTGTCTTCCCTGCTCTGGCTGGAGACCTCTATCCTCAACTCTGTCACCTCAAAGCTGGTCCTCAAATTTGCACCAAAACATAGTCCTTCGGTCTAGTACAAGTTGTCCTCTTCCTCTGTTCGACAAGACACAGTCCTTCGCTCTTATTATGCAATTACAGCTGCACTCGATCGAACATCGACCTTTGCACCTCTGTGCAAACATAGCAGCATACAACACTCTGCAATCGAACTTCTCATAGTGCGCATGAACTCACCATTTTTGCACTATTTGCACTGTTATGGTTGCATCTCACACACTTCGCACAAATCGATTCGACTTGGTCTCTGTGCCCCGTGGACTTTGCTTTCGCAAGTTCGATTCACCAAATAATCCCTTCAAACTTGAAACAACCCTCCTTTTATAGAACAAATCTCAAGATTAGATTCTTGATCTTAGTTGGCTGCATATCCCTAAAACAACGTCAGCTGCACAACCCTACACTTCGTCGGCTCAAGGTTAACTTTGTCGACTTCAACCGCCTCTGTTGTTCTGTAGTTTTTCTCACGAAACTCCAACATGTCACGATATCACGACACCTTTGCCTGTCGTACACCTTCTTTAGCCTGTTGTCATGAAATCACGACACCTTGGCCTTTGTCGACTTCCTTTGTGCTTTTGTCAGCGAAATCATGACACTTTTGCCTCTTGTTGACGTCATCTTCACTACCGTCGTGAAATCGTGACACTTTAGTCTTCATTGCCTTCTTCTCTTATTTTGTCACAAAATCATGACACATCTGCTTCTGCTGACATCATCTTTAACTCTATCATGAAATCGTGACCCTTTTGTCTTCATGGCCTTCCTCTCAGCTTTTGTCACGAAATCGTGACACTTTTGCTGCCTCGAGCTTCTTTCTGCCTTACACCTGCGAAACTGGAACATGTCATGAAATCATGATGCTTTTGTCTTCATAGCCTTCCTCTCTGCTTCTATCATGAAATCATGACACTTCTCCTATAGAAGACCTGCTTCCAGTTTCTGTCATGAAATCGTGACACTTTCTCCAACTCAAAGCTGCCTTCTCAACCTGTCATGAAATCATGACATTTTCTATTGACGCAAGCTTTCTCTCCATCCTATCGTGAAAACACGACGCTTTCAGCTTTCGTACACTTTTTCTACTGCCTGTCACAAAATCGTGACGCTTCTCATATCAAACTCTTTCCTTCGTTGCATGTCATGAAATCGTGACAGTTCTCACTTCGAGCTTTTCAACATGATACGAAATCGTGATAGTCCTCAACTCGACCTCTGCAACATGTCACAAAATCATGACATTTTACATGTAACTTTCTCTCTCTTTGAACTTGTCATGAAATTGCGACAGTTCTCTTTGCGGACTCTCTCTTCAGCATCATGTCACGAAATCGTGACACTTTTTCGTCCGTACAACCTTCCTTGCATTATGTCGTGAAATTGTGACACTTTTCCTTTTTTGCCTTCCTGCACTTTTCGAGTCATGAAAATGCGACATGTCACGAAATCGTGACACTTTCCAACTTGCTCTCCTTCTCTTCCAACATGTCACGAAATCGCGATAGTTTTGCCCAAACTTTCTCTCTCCTCAAACATGTCACGAAATTGCGATAGTTTTGCCAGCACTTTCTCTCTCCTAAAACATGTCGCGAAATCATGACAGTTTTGCCAACACTTTCTCTCTCCTGAAACATGTCATGAAATCGTGATAGTTTTTCCAGCCGCTTGCATACTTTTTCTTACTTGTCTTTTTCTTGATCTTTTGCAACTGGGCTACTCTGATCTTCTTGGAAACTCACTGTCCAAACTGAAGCCTTCATCAAAACACATTCTGAGACATCAAACAAAATTGCTTCAAGACCTTCTTGACATCAATGACAACATCTACACTTAGAGCAAAAGCAATGTACCCAAGGTACCCAAAATTGCCAACAAAGGAAACCAAGAAAGCTAGATTCTTAGAGGAGTTTCATTCTGGCATGTTGGGAGGACATTACGCTGGTAGGCCTATGGCCTTAAAGATTATTCGGGCTGGTTACTATTGGCCAAATTTGTTCATGAATACTTTCAAGATTGCTCAAGCTTGTGACAAATGCCAAAGGTATATAGGATGGATCAGAAATGCACCATTGCCCCTACATCTAATTCAAGTAGAAGCACCTTTTCAGCAGTGGGGGCTGGACTTTATTGGGATCATTGATCCAAACTCTTCAGCTAGACACAAGTACATCTTGATGGCTACTGATTATTTTACAATATGGTCTAAAGCCATTCCAACCAAAGCTACAAATCAAGATGTGGTAATCACTTTCATTGAAGGATTGATCACGTGTTTTGGCATTCCTGACGCCATTATCACAGACAACAGAACTCCATTCATTGGAGCCAAGTTAGGAGAATTTGCAAACAAGTATGATATTTTTCTGAAGACATCCTCTAATTATTACCCTCAGGGGAATGGCTTGGCGGAATCTACAAACAAGAACTTGCTATGAATTTTAAAGAGATCCTTGGGGGATAATAAGAGATCTTGGCACCTTTTACTTAATCAGGCCTTATGGGCAGATAGAATTTCAATCAAGAAGTCTATCAAGACTTCACCATACACCCTGGTATATGATAAAGAGGCAAGATTGCCTATTCATTTAGAACTACCTGCCTTGCAGCAATTGAAGGAATTCCTAGATGATGAAGAAAATATGGATCCTATGAACATACGATTGGCTCAGTTGTTGCAGCTAGAAGAGCAACATTCTTTGGCCTATGATGAGTTTGCTAAGCATTCACAGGTGGTTGCAAAATGGTTTTACAAAGGTTCTACTGACCGCACATTCAACGTGGGTGATTTAGTATTAAAGTAGAATGAAAAGAATGCCAAGCCAGGGATGCACAAGAAATTTGATGCTTTGTGGGAGGGTCCATTCCAGATTGCCAATACAAGTGCAGCAAATTCATTTTATCTTGAGGACTTGGAAGGTAATTTACTTCCTATCTTAGTGAATGGCTTTCATTTGAAAGCCTACTTTTCATGATGTGAAAACACAGTGCTACCTTGTACATAAATAAATTTAAAAAAAAAAGGCACCACTTGTAGGAGTTCCCCTTTGTACAAAATTCGTCAACTTCGGCTCCTTCTACACACGAGCCCGTAGGTATGTCTATTTCTCTCTCTTTTTCTTTTCCTTCCCAGTAGGTAGTGGCTTCCATCTACTTCTTTCTTCCACTTCCTTATTTTCATTCCCTTCCTCTCCCACTCCTTCCACTATACATAATCAAGCCACTACTATTGTTTCTACTCCCCTCTCTGATGTTCCCTTTTCTTCACTTCCCCTTTCTTCCAATCCTTTGTCTTTTGAGCACTTCTCCACTATATCTACCACTTCTACTCCTCCATCTTCCACCATTCCTGTTCCATGACCTACACATCTACCGGTCATCACCCCATTCATTCCCATTTTTGCAACCTAGGTGCTTTTCACCACTGCCTTGGAGACCCTTTCACAGCACCTGATGATTACCCAACTCAATCGAGATAGGCAAAATGCAGTAGTCAAGGAATAAAGGAAGTTCTGCTATTCCACAAATTTTTGTTGAAAGTCCTATTTTAAGTGTCGAGCGCCAGCAAGAGCTTTTTGCAGCAGCCCACAAAAACGTCCAACATCAACCAACATTCACTTCTTTTGCTCCTCCAGCTTCTTGACTCTGTTGCCCAATGAATAAAGGCCTGGGGTTCGTGCATACAGTAGAACTGTATACCTCGAGAGTCGCCAAGAATGTTGGCAGTTTTGCCACATTTTTTTGTTTTTTATTGTTGTTGTTCATGCAAAATAAAGCACAAATTGTAGAGATACTCACTCCTCTGTTTGTCCCTCCAAGCACCTCGAAAGGGATAATTAGTAAAAAACAAATATCTCTACAAGTTTTTTGCCAAAGCAAAGTAAGTTAAAAATGTCGTGATATCGTGACATGTTGTGGTTTCATGATTTTCGATGCAGAAAAAAGCAAAGCACAGAAAATGTTGTGATATCGCGACATGTCGCATTTTCGCGACTTGTCACATTTTTGCGCTAGAAAGTAGCAAAGGAAGCAGTAAAGGAAAAGTTGTCGCGACATCGTGACATGTCGCATTTTCATGATCTGTCGCATTTTCATGGCAGACGGTGGCAAGAAAGCAAAGTGATAGGCGGATGTCGTGATTTCACGCAATACAGCAGTAAAGGGGAGCACCAAGGAAAAATGTCACGATTTCGCGACATGTCACGGTATTACGACCTGTCACATTTTCACGGCAGGAAAGCGAGGAAGGAGCAAGATGGTATGGAATGTCATGATTTCACGACAAGTCAAATTTTTGCTACAGAGGCGAAAACGAAGGAGAAGATAGAAAAATGTCGCAATTTCGCAACTTGTTGCGTTTTCACGGGGAGAAAGCAAAAAAGTACAAGGCAGGAGAAAATTGTCGCGATTTCGTGACATGTCACATTTTCGCGACTTGGAGCAGCGAAGGAACAAAACAAAGGTAGATTGTCGTGATTTCATGACTTGTCATGTTTTCACGGCTAAAGGTGACAGAAGAGCCAAGCGAGAAGAGAATGTCATGATTTCACGATATGTTGTGGAGAGAAAGCAAAACAGAGGAAGATGTTGCGATTTTGTGACATGTCGTATTTTCATGGAAGTGAGAAGGAGAAATCCAAATGAAAGGAGAATGTCACGATTTCATGACATGTCGTGATTTCATGACTTGTCACATTTTCACGAAAATGCTATAGCCAAAAGCCAAGCGAGAGGAGGATGTCACGATTTCACAACTTGTCCTGTTTTTGTGGCAGGAAAGCGAGGAAGGAGCAAGATGGTATGAGATGTCACGATTTCGTGACATGTCGCATTTTCACAAAAGCGAGAAGGAGAAATACAAATGAAATTAGAATGTCATGATTTTGCAACATGTTGCAATTTCGCGACATGTCACGATTTCGCGAAAATGCTAAAGTTGAAAGCCAAGCGAGAGGAGGATGTCATAATTTCATGACTTGTCTTGTTTTCATGATAGGAAAGAAAGGAAGGAGCAAGATGGTATGAGATGTCATGATTTCGTGACACATCGCATTTTCATGGAAGCGAGAAGGAGAAAGCCAAATGAAAGGAGAATGTCACAATTTTGTGACATGTCGCGATTTCGTGACTTGTCGTGTTTTCATAGAAATGCTGCAGCCGAAAGCCAAGAGAGAGGAAAATGTCACAATTTCATGACATGTCGCATTTTCATGACTGATGGCAATAGGAGAAAGCAGCAAGGGGAAAATGTCACGATTTCGCGACATGTCACATTTTTGCAACAGAAGCGACAACAAAGGCCCAATAAAGTTATGTCCGCATTTTTCTTCATATTACATAGGAGAACGAGGATTGAACGAAGTAATGTTTTAAAAACTCTCCAATTGGTTTTGAGATCGAGGTCAAAGAGGCTCCAAAATTAAATGTTTCCCAACATTTAATTTAAATATCAAAGCTCTCCAAAATTTAATATCAAGAGGTAATTACCCAATGGCAATCAGATCAGATGGGAGAACATGTTAAAGCATGCAATTTTCAAAGCCACCAAAATTAAAGATGCCTCCGGTATTAAAATATCTTGTTTGTGATCTCCTAACGCTTCAAGCATGCCCGAGAATAGTCATTTAATGAATAAATTTGGTCCCTTGTTTCCGTTCGATTTTCAAGCTTGATCCATAAAAGCAGGGAATGTGATTTCTCCGAGGTAGATTTAGGGGGATTGTTTCTCTTTTCAAGTGCATATTTTGTGGATCTCCTCTTCAAAATCTGTTTTATGTTTTAAATGCTGCAATTTTAAAGGTAGAGGGAAGACCTCTATAAATACTAATGTATATCTCAAGAAAAAAAGGAGGACATTTTTTGCAAAAATTGAAGCAAAAATCCTAAAATCATTTTGCTCTATTCTTAAAGTCTTTTGAGTTGGTGATCCAAACTGATGTTCATGTGATGCTTTCTATGTAATTCACTTCTGCTTAGTCAAGTGCTAAAATATAGATTGAATTCTGTTGTTCTAAATTTGGTTATGTTTTCATTTGAACCTTTGAAGTATAATTGAAGGCAAACTTATAGTCAATGTTTGATCCAATTTTTGTATGTGCATTCTAAGAATCAGTTGCTACTTATCTTCGGGATTTAGTTTTCGTTATTTTCTATCTGAGGTTGTTCTCCCTATCAACTGTCGACTTTGGCCATATTTCCATCTCTTTTTGTTATTTCTAACTCTGAACCTTGAACTAGTTTAGATTAGTTTGGGAGCCAGCCCTCTCTGAAGATTGGCCCGGGAGACTTCTCTTTCTCTCGGCCTTTCAATGTTGGTCGGGTCTAGGGTGCATTTTATATGACTAGGCGGATTCGTGACCAACATAACCTTATCATCCTAATAGAATGCATGGATAACCAGTCACTACATATTCCAAGTGCTATAGATAAGATGACTAGGTACTAGGTTCACTTATATTATAATGTTGGAAATCTTATTGGTGAAGACATGAGCCAAGCTGAAATTCACTGATCCACTAAGAGACAAGCTACTAAAGGTAAAGACAACTCCCAAATTGGAGTACTCAATAGATTTCCATGATCAAAAAATAATACCTCCTATTGTAGGAGCATCCAAAATCATGATGTAATCGTAAGAGAGCCATGATTGTGAAGAAATCCTACTTCCAAAAATAGTATCTAATGACAAAAGTTGATTGAGTAGTTTCAGATTCAACCAAAAGTACACTCCATATTACAACAAATTTTGAGGCCAAAAAAAACATATGACACAACGTCAAAACTAAAAATGTACACATCCATTATGTTTAACTCAAAAAAACATTTCCAACGATTACAAACATGAATATATTCAGATCTAAATGGAGCCTTAAAAATTGAGAAAAATAATTAGGCTCTCTAACAAAAAAAAAAATAGGCTTATAGCCCTTACAGTTTAAAAATAGAATATTGACTTGGGGCAAAATTCAATGGTCCCCAAGAAGTCAACAGTTCAAAAGTCAAATTTCAACCAGAGTTAACTAGGTTGAAGTCTACAAGTCAACCATTGCATAACCTATTGTCATGTGGCAAAAGAGTGCCCACAACTAATACTTTAATGAGCATGTATGCCCTACCACACTAGTGCCTCCAACTAGCATGACTAGTGGCCTTGCAGAAGAGGCTCCCTGACCACCAATTGGTGGTTGAGTTAGTAGGGGGTATCCTTCCTTATAAAGACCTATGAGAGCCCCCCAAAATGCATGTGGGATAAAAGGAGCCCAAAAAATCCAAAACATTGCAAAAACTAAAATACCATCATTTGATTCAGCTTGTGTGATCCTGCTAGTAAAGCACTACCACTTGTCAAAGATAGATAGGAGGATAGAGATTCCCATTGTGAGGCTAAGACAATACCACATGTCACACCATGATTTTATAGGGTTTTCTTTCTATGCAATTATTGGTAGGTTTGAAACCTTAGCAATTTGATTTTAATATTTTGTTCATCGATGACTATTGTTTTTTGAGTTTGCCTGCCTACGACTGCATTTAGTTTTTCTAATGGATAGTTGATATGGGCTTTCAAGCTTCCATGCCTATATAGTCCTTCTTCCTCCAGCCAATGAACAACATCCCCAAAATTCTTGAGGTTCTACCTAGTGAGGATTCATTTGGTTAAGAACAACATCAATGTACTCTCTAACTATCATGGTGAACAATACAAGTTCATATTTATTAACAATTTTCTTCAATAATTCATTGATAAATATGAACTACATAGAGAATGCTTTAAGGCTTACATAACACTTACCCATAGGATTTATCTAGAGTTCCCATAGGTGCTTTGTCATTGTTGACCTTGGTTTGATAAGACCAAATTACATATATTTCAACTCAAAAACCGTGGCTAATTTTGAGGACCTTCTCAGATAAATGAGATAAGTTACATAAGAGGAAAAATCATGCTAGTCACATAATAGAAAAAATAAGACTTGGAATTTTTTTTGTATGCTAAAAAATCAATCACCCATGGATAGAGACATAATGAGTCTAATACCAATTATTAGAATATTAGAGCAAGCATTCAAATATTTAGCCTAATACATAGACTATCATAAGGAAAAATATACAATATCATAAACACATAACACACAAGGTAAATACAACTAATATATTTTATACAAATCAATATTTATTATAAAGTTTTACATAGTCACAAGCACCATGTCAACATGTATTTCCAAATTCTACTTGGTCTATGGTGATCCTTTTGGATGACTATCTAGTCCACTCTTGCATCCATCTACTAGTTGATGCAGTCATGCCACTTATATAACAATGCAAAAGAATAATTCATTTTATAATAATTATAAGACACAATCTTGTCATTCGTGAATAGTTTAGTGACAACTATGAGAATTTCCCATAACAATTATTTATAATATCAAATATTTAATTAGCAAACAATGTTGATGATGAAGAGCATATACAAAATGGAAATTAATTAATTTATGTCCAAAGCACATATTTAAATTACATATGAATGATAGTAGGACACCACATGATACTTGGAGGATATATTCTCTACTAAGTGTAACTCAATTAAATTAGTCTACCACAACTTATTGCAAACATAAAAAATGCTAATTCAAACTATTGAAAGGGTTAATTTGATATGGTGGTGTACCAAAGAAAATATTGCAATGAAACGCCTTGACTATAAAATGTTGTAGTTAAATAAATATTATTAATTAGAAGGTCACAAGAATTGATCAATATAACTTACTGATATAATTATAGAGATGGCATGCTATAGTATTTAACTACAATTTTAATCATTTATTACTAGGATGTGGTGTATATACCATTCTTCCTAATAATTAAATAGGTAAAAAACATAGGTTATAAACATTGTATATATTCAAATATACTATTGTAATTCTTTTGCAAATGAGATTCACCAATAGTTGAAACAAGTAAAATTAATTAAGAATTTGAAACTTTTGTGTATGATAATAGTAATGAAAATATGTTATCGTTAGCAAGAAGAGTGTAGTTAATTAAGTCAGTATTTCAGGCCATCCCAACATATTATATGTCATTGTATTTTATGTCAAAATAAGTTGAAAAAGGATTAATTTATAATATGTGATCCTTTTTGTGGTTAGGTTTACATGATAAAAGAAAATTTCCTTTGGTGAAATGGAGCAACGTGTGTAATGATAAAACTAGGGGAGGTCTTGGTTTAAGAGTTCTTACGGATGCAAACTTAGATCTTAGGAGAAAATTTATCTAGAGATTGTACAAAGAGAGCCAAAGACAATGGGCAAGAATTCTTCTAAGTATGTTGATCTCAATGACCCAAGTTTAATATTTACTACTTTATCTCTATCAAATGGTTCTACTCTTTGTAATGGTTTAAAAAATATATTGATGTTATGATTAAAGGTTTAAGATGGGTTGTGGGAACTAGAGGAAAAATTTTATTTGGATGGATACTTGGTGTGATAAAAAACTACTCAATTTTGATCCAATTTTGAAACCTTGGATGAGATCACTTCAAGACAAATATGGTGATAGGGTTTCAAACATTTTGTACAAGGATCAAGAAGGAAGATACAAATGAAAAGTTTTTTTATAGGTATACAAGACATTGATGCTAGGAGACATTTGAGTAGAAAGATAACAACTATTATTATTCCAAGATAAGCTAAGGATAAATTTATTTAGGAGTTGAATAGCTTTGGAGAATACACAACAAGAGGTGGATATAATGTACAACACCAATATAATAATAATATCACTAGAATATGAAAAGATATTTGGGATAGCCCAAGCATTCCTAAAGTCAAAATATGTTTTTGGCTAGTAGGTCATACAAGAATTTTATCCTGAGATAACCTTATGAAAAGGGGTTTTCATGGCCCCTCTTAACGTTTTCTTTTAAGAGGAGGAGAGTATATATCATCTCTTGGGACATTGCTCAATAGTCTAGAATCCATGGAAATGGATTCTTAATATGTTTGGTAAATGTATGGTGATGAATAGCAAAATTTATGATTGGTTAAAGTAATTGCAGAGCATTTATAAAAATGAGGCTTTACAGACAATATGGGATATATCAAAAGATACAATACTTTGGATTGTATGGCTAGAAATTAATAGAATAATATTTAAAGAAAAGGAAAGTAGTTTAGAGGTAATGAAAATGAAAATATGTTTAGCCATATATGAGTCTAAACCAACCCTATCAACTCATCCAGTCCCTAATTTATAAGCAAAGAGCCTTAATAGATGGATTCAAGTCATTAAATATGATATTGGGTACAAGAGAAGCAAAAAGAAGGCAAAGAACATAAATTGAAAACCACTAGATGTGGAGTGGGTTAAACTGAATTTTTATGGAGCTTCTAAAGGAAATATAGGACCAGTTGGAGGAGGAGGAATAATTAGAAATAATAGAGGAGATATTTTTTCTCATTAGGCTTTCAATAGTGGATTGAAGACATATAATAAAGTTGGATCTTGGGAAGCTTTAGAAGGGATAAGAATATGCAAAAAATAAAATGAAATAGAGTATGAATGAAAGGTGATTCTCTCATAGTAATAAATACAATTTGAGGAAAGCAAAGGCTCCATGGAACATACAAGAGATAATTATGAAAATTCAAGATATTTCTAAAGAGTTTGAAGAAATCAGGTTTAGTCATACATTAAGGTAAGGTTTTACTTTAATGTTTTCTATTGGTAATATCTGCATTATTTTTAATAGTAATATGTTTTTATACAGACTATTTATTATAATTTTTGTGGTTGCACTAATGTTTTAGGAAGGAAACTAGCAATCTAGATTTGGTAAAGCAAACTATTATAATGCAATGTTTTGGAAAATTACTCTATTAAGATGCAAGGCATATATAGTTGAGGTGCAGTTTTGGTATTGTGAAGACCACTATAGGAAAATTTCAAGAAGGATGCTAAATTCTGGAATATTTGTATTCATTTAGAAAATTGAAAAGATCCAGAAAATGAAAATCTAGAATTCAGATATTTTATGTAAAATGATGTAGGTTTCTAGCTATAGCATCTCAATTGAGATGAGAAGTGTATATATTTGTAAACTCTTAAGCTCTAAAGAAGATATTTGTAATATTTCAAGGGTTGGAGACTCGAGTACAACCCCTTATTATCTAGAAAAAAATAATAATGTGAATATAGAGTATATAAAAAGTGAGGATACCTTAAATTTAGTCTTTTAGATGAAAAACTATGTAGGAGTTAGTCTTTGATATTATATTATTTTATAGTTCTTTATGTTATATCATTTTTTCCATAATTATTAATTTAATAATATGATTTAGACTTCGATTATAAGTCCATAAAAAGCCAATCTCATGTTATCTATGATATCTATCCCAATGTTTACATTAATTATTTTGAGTGAAACAATAAATGAGGGAAGTAATGACAATAAGATTGTGATAAAGTGATGCCATTGGATTGTTATTTTTACTATAGACAATATTTTAGGGTTTGAAATCCTAACATGAAAAGATGAATCTCGTACATAAGCAATAATTATGGTTGATAGTGGTTGTAGAAAATGGATGATGAAAACAAATTAAGATGAAGGCAACCTCTATGGCATCAATCATATACTAATATAAAAGTATTATAATATTTAATGAGATGTTTAGGCTAAAATATCAACTCTTCATAAGAATGGTCATAAATAACAATGATAAAATAGGTCAATAATCATGGTTATGATTTTGGAAGCAAACTACCTTATATTAAGAGGCAACCTCTATAGAAGGTAAATGCTTGGAGCATCAAAGCAAGGTGTTCTATAGATTATATACTATTAATAGCTTTTAGGGTATTTTATTTAATTATATATTCATTACTAGACAAGGGAGACCTATATGTAGGGGTAACGAGTAATAGTGCGTTGGTATACCATATTTACATATTGTGTATTTAGCCATGGCATCAAATTTCTTTAAAATAAAATCACCTACCTTGAATTTTATTATTTAAGAGTACATATATCAAAGGTGTACTATAAAAGTTACCTCAATCCTTGCCTATTGGCTACTTCTAAGTGGATATGATGAAAACTATTTTAGTCATCATTATGGATTTATAAGTGTTAAAGAAATGGAAGTTTTATGTGCACCATAGTTTGATTTGTAAATTTAATTATCTTGGACATAAGCTACAAAATCTACCTAAATGGATCTTAAAGAAAGGGAATCCATCTCTCAAATGAGACCGCTATCTATCTATGTGATCATGGGTTCTTCATCATGTAATATGACTTTACATGCACTCACAAAACATGGAGAAAAGCCTAAAACATAAAAAAATGTCATGAACAACAAAAACATAAAAAAGAACTCTTGCATCTAAGTGAATTCCTAGAGTATAAACCCTTCAATATAATAAACTATTGGCATGATATTTAAATGCTAATTATAAATGTGATTACAATTTAACATAAGAAATTAAGCACTATAAGAATTTGTTATGGTATTAAATTTTTATTTTATCTTTTATTAAAAATATAATTTTTCAATATGTATTTCATAGTAGTAAATTAGTTACACGATATGTTGCAAGTTTTTTATTTCTTTTTGTTAATTTGAATTTGTTGGGATTTATATTACTATACATTATTAAACACATGTTTAAAAAAACATACAAACAATAAAATAAAATATATTTTTCTTAGTATTTAAGTAAAACTTGAAAAATATTTTAATAATTAATTAAAATATTAATTAATGAATTTATGTTTTTGAGGTATGATTAGTGAAAATATTTGATTTACAAAAGCCCACCACAATTGAA
This sequence comes from Wollemia nobilis, assembly GCA_028583015.1. Taxonomy (NCBI): domain Eukaryota; kingdom Viridiplantae; phylum Streptophyta; class Pinopsida; order Araucariales; family Araucariaceae; genus Wollemia; species Wollemia nobilis. The sequence continues at coordinate 72,592 of JAQPPZ010004257.1, forward strand.
ATCACAAAAACCAACATAAATTCAATCTCCCTGAGTGTAAGGAGAATACAATTTATTATAATAATATGGTAATAGGATTTGTTTTTAATATAAAAACAACAATAAATGAAACCTTTTCAATCTATATAACTACTTTGAGTCTTAGAGTAAAGAACTTATGTGAAATATCGATAGGCTATATATGCATAATTATCAATATGATTTGTTGTGCTTTAATAAAATATTGCAATAATATGAGCACCATGTAATTCAAATAAAACCTTTTAACTGTAAAAATCTAATTAAAAATAAAATACTATAATAGATACATACAACCACTTAAAAATATAAATATATTTTTTCCTTTTTTTTTTTCATTGCCCATGTTCCCCTTTTCACCCTTTTTTCCCCCCCCCCCCCCCCTCACTTCCCCTAATTTTAAACTTGTATAAACTATAATATTTAAAAATAATTTAAAAAGCTATAATTGAAAATCAAAAACTACTTAAATGTAATTATAATACAACTATCAACTTAGGCTAAGGGAAGGACTTATCTGAGTGTGAGCCAGAAATGAGTGCAAATTGGGTGCGAGAGCGAGCTAGGAGCAACTAGGAAGTGTGAGCAAGAAGTAGGAAGCAAAGTGCAATCAAGGAGCCAACCCCACTTCTTATTGTTCTAGATCTTAGGAGAAACTAAAAAACTAAAAGAATCATGTGAAGAAAATATAAGTAAAATGGTAAGAAAGTCCTTTTTAAAAGTTCTTATAGGAATTAAGGATGCCCTAGTTAGAATAATGGATGCCTAGCTAGCAATAAAAGGAAGAGAAAATATTTGGTAAACCCTATCTAGGTAGTAGATACAACACCAAAAGTGATTATCAAGGATGAGATGAGCGAACATGATTTAATGGTTCTTAAAACCAATGGGTTAATATGTAAGTTCCATATATACTAGCCATGTTTTTCTGACATTAAAAATTAGATCAAGTGGAAGTGGAGATTGAATTAAATTTACTCCATGACTTTTCTTTTGAAGAGGACTTTCCTCATTATCTTCTTTAGTTCAGAAATAAGGGATTAAATAATGAATGGAGGCCCTTGGTTTAGAGGCAAAGATGCATTAGGAGTGAGAATTTCTTTGTGGAGACAAAGACTATTAAAAGGCATTTGGTATGGATTAGTTTTTTTTTAACTTCCTTATCAACTCCTCAATAAGGAGGTTTCAAAGAATATCAACAATATAGATGAATTCATCTAGGAGGGACCAACTACTAAGGAGAGAAAGCATGTTGTATACATTTGAATATGTTTTTTCATGGATTTTTCAAAACCTTTACTACATTCTATTAGGATTAAATATGAATCAAGAGACTCGGATCAACAAGTGGATTATAAAAATATTATATTCCAATGTCATAATCTCATGAAATCAAAGACGTGGCAAGATATTGCAAAATAAAAATAATGGAGAAAGAGAAAAAAAAACTCCATGAGGCAAACCTCAATATGAAACAAGTAGATCATATTATAGGAGAATCTATATCAAATCAAGGATTCTCCACTCTAAAAAAAGTGGCAATAAAAATCCCTCTACATCATCAAATGGCAAAGGCCATTATAGTTCACTCAAATCAACCATTAGAAGAAAATATGACACAAGGTATGAGGAAGTACAATGCAAAATTTCAATTATAGAAAGATATGAAGGTGCAAAGGAAGGTGGGGAGGCAGATTTTTAAGCAAATGAGGTATCAAGGTTAATCCAATTAAATCCTCTTCATTTTCCTCAAGTAGAATAAAATCTTCTCCTTGCAATAAAAAATAGTAGTGTAGATGCATTTATTGCACTTTAAGGTTTCAAGAGCAACACAATAAAGAAAAACATATAAAGGATATCTAAAAAAATTTAGAGTTTCTAGGCTAGAATAATAAAGTAAAGGTTATGTAGGATCATCTATGCATTTTAGGATTTTTAGGGTAACATAAAGAAGAAAGTGTCTATGAGGTTATTCCTTGCATTTTAGATTCTTTAAGTCAACATAAATATTTAGAAGATAAGCCTCATTATGTATAGTATGAAAAAATAGAATAGATTAATGAATATGAGAGTGTTTGTGGGAATTGAAAAAGGAGAGGAAGGCCATCAAAGCATGAACAAAGAGAAAAATAATCTTAGAGGGATATCAATTTAGGAAGCCAAATAAAAATATCAAAGGTGTTAACAAGAAGTGGGGATTCCCGATTTTATTTTGATACAAGAAACAAAATTAATTAGAGAGGAATGTAAGGATGCTTTTAAAAAAATTTAGAAAATGGGTGATTATCTAGCAATTTATTCTACAGAAGCTTTAGGTGGTATTACAACAATATGGAACAAATACAAATGGGATGGACAATTGTTAAAATAAAAAAGTAATTGGGTTGCTAGACTATTTTGTAGGAAAGAGAAAAACATCAATATTGGGGTTATAAATAGGCTCCAACTATAGTTATTGTAGAGATAAATCGCTACAACTTTCAAAAGAAAAAGTCTGAGTCATGGATAGGCACATGAAGAAAGGTTTGATAAAAAAATCTAATCATCAAAGGCCATATTTCATGAGCAAGGAAATATCCAAAGGTTGAAATTTCCTAAATCATAGATAAAAGACAAGAGAAAAATCTCAACAAAGGTACTAATAGAAAAAAGTCTCAAATATTTGAGGATGAACGGTCTCAAAAGATAAATAAAAACTCTCAAAGAATATAACATTGATGTCCAAAAATCAAATCATTAAAGTGCATATTCTTTGAGGAATATTTTCCTCCCTGCAAAATATATATTTTATTTTTGAAAAAAGGAAAACAACAACATAAAGCCATAGTAGAAGCAACTCAAATATTTAGGGCATTAATTAAAGCAATCTTTTAAATCCAAAAAATGGAAATGCCCAAAAATGGATAGATGGCAATAAAGGAAAAGGACCAAAATCAATTGAAATTCATGTCCTTAAAGTTAAATAATCCCAAAGGGTAAATAGTCAGACAAGACATGACTTTGTATCTAAAATAACAACCACCTAGAAATATTTACATGAGTTTTGAAGGGAAAACCCTCCCCTTGTAATCTATAAATAGCAGTAGTATTAGCTTTGTAAAGGATCAAAAAGTTTGCAGTTGTATGAATTTGTAGGTTTTCCTTTCATTTCTCTTTGTAAAAATAGTTATGGTTCTTGAGCGGCTTATGGGTAATCTTGAACCTTCACTTTTGGCACAATCTTTGTAAGAGTTTGCTTACATTATATATACATGGGAGCTTGTGTCTATTTTTTGTTTTTTCCTGCAAACCCATTGTTGTGTATGTGTATGTGTTTGTGATCTTTTTCCTAAGTATCAAAAATTGCTAAGTGTATGTGTGTGTGAGAGGATTGCACCTATTTTTGGACTTAGTCACTTACTAGCTTGGCTCTCTTGTAGGACCCACCTTCTTATGCATGCATATAACTAGAAGATTTTGATTGTACTTCATTGTGTCAAGGAGAGTAAGTGTTCACCACTAGCACATATAATTCAAACTTATTTTGTAGGAAGATCTTAGTAGATATCTTGGTGTGTCACCCCCTTTTTATTTTCTTGGTTTATTTTATTTACTTTCTCACACCCTTTTCCTTTGTTGAGCAACTAGCACCTTGAAGATCACATCTTAATAAGGAGCTAACCTTGTAAAAAACTCCTAGAGGCCCCCAATTGAGTCAAACCTTGTGCTCTCTATTGCAATATATGTTGCAATCTATGTTGCTCTAACATGAGACGTAATTATCTCAAGCAAGGACAATCGAAGATGACAATAGTTACTCTTTGTAAAATATGTTGAAAGGACTTCTGATGCAGGAGCATCCAGTGGTGTAAGAGTGATCTTGCATCACCCAAAATTTATATTTGATGTAATTATTTTCTAATTATATTTAGTTTTCTAGGGGATAGAAAATTAGATCCATTGGCGAAAGAATCACCCCAATACCCTACCAAAAACAGTGAAAATCTAGATACCTGAACTTGTAGGTGAATTTTGAAGGTCTTAGAGGTTAAATTTGAGGATTTTAAAATAGACATAGGATATAACTAAATCTCGCCCCACTTAGTTCATCTCATGCCCTTTTCGAAAGCATGCTGCAATAGTCAATCGGAGCAACAAGAACGAAGTTATGACTCTCAAAATTTTACCTCCAAAATTCAAATTTCAAATGCATTATTTTAGGCAGGAAAAGGGGAAAACAAGATATTTGAGGGAAATTTTAAAATTGTAAAAGGGATTTTTTCTTTTGTATCCTCTTTTTGGAGAAAATTAATGAAATGCTTGGTTCATCTGACATGATCAAAGGAAAAACACCTGTGTATTGTTTGTTTTGTGTTGCTTGAACTACTTCAACTTTAGCTTTTCTTTTCAAAAGTAATGATGATTCATTATGATGTTTAGATTTGTGGGGGTGATTTCAACACTATTCTATATCCTTTGGAAAATAAGGGTGGTATTATAATATGGTCTAAATCAATATAATATTTTTCTTCGTTTTTCAATTCAAATGGCCTTTGGGATGTTAGTCTTTCAAGTTTTCAATATACATGGGATAATAGACACATTGGAAAAACTCTTATAGTAAAAATATTGGATAGATTATTGTTACCCAACAAATGGTTACAAGTAGAGTATATGAATCAAGAGACTGGGATCAACAAGTGGATTATGAAAATATTATATTCCAATGTCATAATCTCATGAAATCAGAAACGTGGCAAGAGATTGTAAAATAAAAATAATGGAGAAAGAGACAAAAAAATTTCCATGAGGTAAACCTCAATATGAAACAAGTAGATCATATTATAGGATAATATGGATCAAATAAAAGATTATCCACTCTAAAAAAAGTGGCAAGAAAAACCCCTCTACATCATCAAATGACAAAGGCCAATATAGTTCACTCAAATCAACCATTAGAATAAAAAATGACACAAGGGATGAGGAAGTACAATGCACAATTTTAATTATAGAAATATATGAAGGTGCAAAGGAAGATGGGGGGAAAATTTTCAAGCAAATGAGGTAAAAGAGGTCAAGGTTAATCGAGGTAAATCCTCTTCATTTTCCTCAAGTAGAATAAAAAAAATTCCCTTGCAATAAAAAAATAGTAGTATAGATGCATTTATTACACTTTAAGGTTTCAAGAGCAACACATGACATATGGAGGATATTCAAGGAAATTTAAGGTTTCGAGGCTAGCATACTAAAATAAAGGTTATGCAGGATCATATATGCACTTTAGGATTTTTAGGGCAACATAGAAGAAAGTGTCTATGAGGTTATTCCTTGCATTTTAGATTCTTTAAGTCAACATAAATATTTAGAAGATAAGCCTCATTATGTATAGTATGAAAAAATAGAATAGATTAATGAATATGAGAGTGTTGGTGGGAGTTGAAAAGGGAGAGGAATGCCATAAAAGCATGAACAAAGAGAAAACAAAATCTTAGAAGGATATCAATTTAGGAAGCCAAATAAAAATATCAAAGGTGTTAACAAGAAGTGGGGATAAGCCCACTAATTAAAATAAAATGTGATGATGATGAACATGATATCATGGAATATTAGGAGTAGGAATAATTCCTAAAAAAAGAGTTATTAAGAACTTAATAGGTTGTTATTGTCCCAGGTTTATTTTGATACAAGAAAGAAAATTAAGTAGAGAGGAATGTAAGGATGATTTTAAAAAGATTTGCAAAATGGGTGATTATCTAGCAATTTATTCTACAGATTCTTCAAGTGGTATTACAACAATATGGAACAAATACAAATGAGGTGGACAATAGTTAAAAGTTAAAAGTAATTGGGTTTTTAGACTATTTTTTAGGAAAGATAAAAACATCAAAATTAGGGTTATAAATATATATGCTCCAACTATAGTTATTGTAGAGATAAATCACTACACCTGTCGAAAGTAAAAGTCTGAGTCATGGATAGGCACATGAAGAAAGGTTTGATAAAAAAACTAATCATCGAAGGCCATATTTCATGATCAAGGAAATATTGAGAGGTTGAAATTTCCTAATTCACAGATAAAAGGCAAGATCAAAAGCTCAAAAAAGGTACTAATGGAAAAAAGTCTCAAATATTTGAGGATGAACGGTCTCGAAAGATAAAGAAAAACTCTCAAAGAAGATAACATTGATGCCCCAAAAATCAAATCATTAAAGTGCATATTCTTTGAGGAATATTGTCCTCCCTGCAAAATATATCTTGTATTTTTGAAAAAAGGACAACATCAACATAAAGCCATAGTAGAAGCAGCTCAAATATTTAGGACATTAATTAAAGCAATCTTTTAAATACAAAAAATGGAAATCCCCAAAAATGGATATATGGCAATAAAGGAAAGGGATCAAAATCAATTGAAATTCATGTCCTTAAATTTTAAGAATCCCAAAGGGTAAATATTCGGACAAGACATGACTTAGTATCTAAAATAACAACCACCTAGAAATATTTGCATGAGTTTTGGAGGGAAAACCCTCCCCTTGTAATCTATAAATAGAAGTAGTATTAGCTTTGTAAAGGATCAACAAATTTTCAATTATATGCATTTGTAGACTTTCCTTTCATTTCTCTTTGGTAAAATAGTTATGGTTCTTGAGTGGCTTATGGGTAATCTTGAATCTTCACTTTTGGAACAATATTTGTAAGAGTTTGCTTGTATTATATATACATGGGAGCTTGTGTCTATTTTTTGGTTTTTTCTTGCAAAACCATTGTTGTTTATGTGTATGTGTTTGTGCTCTTTTTCCTAAGTATCAAAATTTGCTAAGTGTATGTGTGTGTGGGAGGCTTGCACCTACTTTTGGACTTAGTCACTTACTAGCTTGGATCTCTTGTAGGACCCACCTTCTTATGCATGCATATAACTAGAATATTTTGATCGCACTTCATTGTGTCAAGGAGAGGAAGTCTTCACCACTAGAACATAGAATTCAAGCCTATTTTTGTAGGAAGATCTTAGTAGATATCTTGGTGTATTACCCATTTTTATTTTCTTTGTTGATTTTGTTTACTTTCTCACACCTTTTTCCTTTTTTGAGCAACTAGCACCTTGAATATCACATATTAACAAGGAGCTAACCTTGTAAAATCCTCTTAGAGGCCTCCAATTGAGTCAAACATTGTGCTATCTATTGCAACCTATGTTGCTCTAACATAATACTCGATTGTCTCAAGCAAGTAAAATCAAAGATGACAATAGTTACTCTTTGTGAAATATGTTGAAAGGACTTTAGCTTTTCTTTTCTAAAGTAATTATGATTTATTATGATTTTTAGATTCGTGGGGGTGATTTCAACACTATTCTATCTCCTTTGGAAAATAAGGATGATACTCTAAGATGATCTAAATAAATATAATATTTTTCTTTGTTTGTCAATTCAAATGGTCTTTGGGATGTTAGTCCTTCAAGTTTTCAATATACATGGCATAATAGACACATTGGAAAAACTCTTATAGTAAAAATATTGGATAGATTCTTGTTACACAAAAAATGGTTACAAGTAGAGTATATAATATCTATGTTAAGCCTTCCCAAATAACCTATATTTATGTTTTATTTAATTATTATTGCCAAGGGGTGTGACCCTTGGCCATTTACACTTTTGAATAGGTATAAATAACCATTCAAAAGACTCACATTAAATCATAAAAGAACAAAACAATTATTATATATCAATTGCAAGTTTTCCCTCCAATTTATAAAAGTGATTCATAACTTAAAAAAGCGATCATTTTTATTTTAAATTTGCAATTCCATATATATCACTTGGTATCCTAACATCTGGTATCAGAGCCAAAAATCCTGAAGGAAAATTTTTTTTGGCTTTCTCTCGTATCCTGAAGTTAAACAATGGATGTTTGCATAACAAGCAACTACGGTTAAACAAATTGGCGGCATAAACATAGTCTCATATGCAAAAAAATAACTAGACTCTCGATAGAGTCTTCAGCATAGGCCATAGTCAGGATACCTTCTTTAATGGCACTGATCAGCTACGTGAATAGAGCTCAGGCGATGTTCATAGCACAAAACACAAGCCATAGCTGGCATACCTACCTTAATGGCACTTTTTGCCTACGTGAACAGTAAATCAATGACGTAACCAAGAGAAAACCAATCTGAAGGATGCAATATTTAAAGGCACAAACCCAGGCGTAGGCATTTTTTGGTAAACCTGTGAAGGTTTCAGGCAAAAATAAAATTTATGATCCATTATTAATGTTATAACTTACCAATACATTAGACAATATCCAAAAACAAGCATTTGGATAGCAATCCAGAAGGAAATCCGCCAATTAATCAAGCAAAACTAGTGAAAAGATTTTACTGCAGTAAAAACTTTGTGTTTTTGACGAAGTGAAATAAATACGACGAGAATTCCAGTTTGACGACAAAAAAAATTAAAAATTATTTATATAACCTAAGGTTATTTTATTATTTCCTACCATCGACATAATTCCCCGATAACTGAAAGGCAATGTTTAAAGAATAAAAAAATTTAAAAAAATATAAATCCCACATTCGTGAGGGATCGGGACTAAAGCGCTTTAAAAACAATCTAGCGTATACTTTGCAGCATGACTTCGGTTATGCTAGACCTTGGAAGTGACTCGTGTGTCATTGACCACCAGTTGTATTCGCTCCTCATAGCAACTTTCACTTGTTGTGCTCCGCCTATCCGCCCCGCTCAGCCTTCGCCGTTGTGCGCTCCACCCTGCCTCTGCCACTGTGCACTCTGCTCCACCTCTACCTATCGTGCACTCTTTACCCTGTTGCCTCTGTCATTTCATGCTCATCTCAAGTACTGTGCCTACTATCAAATCATAAAAATAGAGAATTAATAAATATAGAGAGCAATATCACTAAAAAGTTGTTACGATGCTAGCCCACCAATTTTTGTTTTCATTTAAATTTTGGCGATATTCTCCTAATTAACCCACCACAGTGGCCGATGGATGCCAATCACTGGATTCCATTCATGAGAAACATTAAAGGGTCACCAAAGAAGTTAAACAGGAAAGAGAGGAGAATGTCCGTAACACAAGAGAACTCTTCGAGAAAATATTCAACCAATAACAATCAGGAAATAACACATTCAAATTCAACCAATAGTGGGTCACCAAATCGAGCATCATTAGGGGATCCACAAACTTCCATTTTACCATGAATGACCAAATTAGACTTCCCAAAATTTGAAGGTGGCGACCCTACAAACTGGATCTACCGAGCAGAGCAATATTTCTCACTAAATCAAATTCCAAAAATGTAAAAAGTGCATATCACCTCCTTCCACTTGGAAAACGATGCCATCCAATGGTACCAATGGTTTAAGAAAACCAATGGCATTTCGACATGGTCAACCTTTACACAGAATCTATTAGTGCGATTCGGCCCTAGCAAGTTTCAAAGCTTTATAGGGGCCCTCACTAAATTATGCCAAACCACTTTGGTAAGCGAATACCAAGTAGAATTTGAAAGGCTAGCTAATCGAACATCTGGTTTAGATGTTGCCTTCTTTCAAGAATGTTTTGTCATCAGATTAAAAGAAGAAATTTGAATTGAGGTGCAAATGTATAACACTATAAACATGTTAGAGACCATCAGCTTGGCAAAATTGGTGGAAGATAAAATCAAGGCACGAAATCGATTCACAAAACCAACCTTGGGAAAACCATCAAACACTTATACAAACCCCACACCAATGAAAAATGGAAGAATCCAAAACTCCTATGCAACCCCCAAAATTAACCCCACTCTACCAATTAAGCGTCTTAGCTTTGAGGAAATGAAGGAAAGACAAGCAAAAGGTTTGTGCTACCATTGCGATGAGAAATTTGACCAAAATAATCAATGCACCTCAAGGAAATTATATATTTTAGATGCCACTGATTGTGGAAATTCTACTGAAGAAGAACCTGAACTAGAAGTAGAGGTATTCTTCGACACACTTGAAAGCGACGAGGAAAATACACCCAAGGTTTCCTTCAACACCCTTGCAGGATTCTCTACCCCTCAAACAATGAAAGTTAAAGGGTATTTTAAGAAACAAAGCCTTACTGTACTCCTATATTTTGGTAGCATGCATAATTTTATCGATCCAAAAGTGGCTAAGCAAGCAAATTGTTTTATATACCCTTGAAATAATTTCTAAGTGATGATTGGAAATGGCAGAAAATTTGCATGTAAAGAAAAATGTAGAAATATAAAACTAACTATGGGGGATTATAACATGAAAGGTGACATGTATGTCCTACCCCTAGGTAGTTGTGACATTGTACTAAGTGTACAATGATTGCAAACCTTGGGTGTAGTCCAATGGGAATTTGATGAACTATGGATGAAGTTCATAGAAAATAACCAAACCTATATTACCAAAGGCCTAAAATCAGGACCCTCCCAAATTGTGAGCTCGCATAGAATGGAGAAAATTATCTGAAAAGAAAACAAAATAATGGTCGCCCAATTATTTTCAATTCAACCTAGTCACAAAGAAGAAGAGGCACTAGAGTTATAAAATCTTTTAGACCACCATAATGAGGTATTCAATGAACCAAAAGGACTACCTCCACAACGAAGTCACAATCACATTATTCCACTACTTCCAAGGCATCAACCCCCTAATATTAGGCCCTATCATTATCCATACCTCCAAAAGACCGAGATATAGAAATTAGTACAAGAGCTTCTTAAGGCAGGGGTCATTAGACCTAGCAGAATTTCTTATTCCTCTCCAATTATTTTAGTTAGAAATAAGGATGGGTCGTGGTGTTTATGTGTTGATTTTTGAGCGCTTAATAAAATGACCATCAAGGATAAATTTCCTATTCTGATCATAAACGAGCTATTAGATGAACTCCATGGGGCTACTTATTTTTCCAAGTTAGACTTACGGTCGGGCTACCACCAAATACTATTCAACAAAAAGGATATTCCTAAGACAACCTTCCACACTCATGAAGGGCACTACAAATCATTGGTGATGCCATTTAGCTTTACCAACACTCCTTCCACCTTTCAAAGTCTAATGAATAAGCTATTTCACACTTTACTTCATAAATTTATCTTAGTTTTCTTTGATGACATTTTGATTTATAGCCAAACATGGGAAGAACATTTGGACCATGTTAGACAAGCATTACAAATCTTGAAGGAAAATCAACTTTATGCAAAAATATCAAAGTGTTCCTTTAGAAAACAAGAAATTGAATACTTAGAGCACATTGTGTCGAAGGAAGGAGTTAAGGTAGATCCTCGTAAAATTGAGGAGATGAAAAATTGGCCTATTCTAAAAATTGGACTAACTAGATATTATAGAAAAAAATTCCAAAATTATGGTAAAATCACTGCCCCTCTAACAACATACTTAAGAAAAATACTTTCAAATGGTCATCTGAAGCGGATGAGGCCTTTATTACATTGAAAATTGCAATGTGTACCATCCTTGTTCTAGCTATGCCCAACTTTGCTAAACCATTCGTCATCGAAAGTGATGCCTCGGGAATATGAATGGGAGCCATACTCATGCAGGATGGAAGGCCTCTAGCTTTTATAAGCAAAGCATTTTCTCCAAGGAATCTAACTCACTCTACATATGAAAAAGAGATGTTGGCGATCGTTCACGCTATTCAAACTTGGAGGTCTTACCTTATTGGCCAACATTTCATTATACACACTGACCATCATAGTTTGAAATACTTTTTGGAACAAAGGACTAATACCCTAGAACAACAAAAGTGGGTTACTAAACTTCTTGGATATGATTATGAAATTACATATAAAAAGGGAAAGGACAACATGGCAGCCGATGCACTTTCTAGAAAATTTGAAGATATGCCTTAAGTCCAGGATCTTTCCTCCCTTATTCCTACATGAGTAGTTGAAGTACATGAAGAGTGGATAAATGATCCTACTATCCACGCACTAATTCAACAACTCCAACATGATCTTAGTAGCAAACCTCCATACACTTGGGAGGACAATATATTAAGGTACAAAGGAAGGATGGTCCTCACCCCAAATTCATCTTATCATGAAAAACTTCTTCATGAGTTACATACCTTACCCACTGCAGGACACTCTGGTTTCTTAAAAACATATAAAAGAGCCACTACCTCCTTTTATTGGGTAGGAATGAAAACTTACATCAAAAATTTTGTAAAAGAATGTGAAGTTTGCCAACGACAAAAGGGAGAGACCCTTGCTACTCCTAGATTACTTCAACCTCTTCCTATACCCACCAAAACATGGGCGGATATTTCTATGGACTTTATTGAGGGACTACCAAAGTCAGGGGGAAAAACAACCATTTTTGTAGTAGTTGATCACTTATCTAAATATGCCCATTTTTGTTTGGTGGCTCATCCTTATACCACTAGCACTATAGCCCACCTCTTCCTCGATAACATATTTAAATTACATGGAATGCCTTCAACCATTGTTAATGACCGTGACCCAACTTTTACTAGCACTTTTTGGAATGAATTGTTCAAATTACAAGGTACGCAACTTTGTATGAGCTATTCTTATCATCCTCAAACCGATGGCCAAACCGAAGTTGTTAATAAAGCTTGGAAACGTACCCATTTCGTTCACTCAACCACTCCATTGGGTAAAATGGATTACACTCATGGAATGGTGGTATCACACTTCATACCATACATCCATTAAAATGACTCCTTATGAAGCATTATACGTCCAACCTCCATCCTCACTCAGTTCCTATATTCCAGGGACTACAAAGGTGCATGCGGTTGAGACGAAACTCTCTACTCAGGATGACATACTCTGGATCCTCAAAGAGAACCTTCACATCACTCAGAATCACATGAAGCAACAATCTGATAAACATAGGATTGAACGTAGTTTTCATGAAGGTGATATGGTTTTCTTACGTCTCCAACCTTACCGCCAATCCTCGCTTAAACACAAAGGGTCTCAAAAGTTAGCACCCAAATTTTACGGGTCATATAAAGTTCTCCAACGTATTGGGACCATTGCCTACAAACTTGAGCTTCCCCCCTCTTCCAAAATTCACCCCGTATTTCATGTATCTTGCCTCAAGCAAGTAGTTGGAGCCACAATCACTACACAAACTACTCTTCCTGAATTTTTTGATGATGGAGTACTTTTAGTCGAACTAGAAGCTATCTTGGTTCGCCGCTCTCATCACCTTCGTACTCGTGATATTACAGAAGTTTTAATCCATTGGAAATGTCTACCTTTATAAGATTCAACGTGGGAACCTCTTCAAGATATCCATCAACAATTTCCAATGTTCCATCTTTGAGGACAAAGCTCTTTTAAGGGGGATGGCATGTTAAGCCTTTCCACATAACCTATATTTATGTTTTATTTAATTATTATTTCCAAGAGGTATGACCCTTGGCCATTTACACCTTTTGAATAGGTATAAATTCCCATTCAAAAGACTCGCGTTAAATCATCAAAGAACAAAACAATTATTATATATCAATTGCAGATTTTCCCTCCAATTTATAAAAGTGATTCATAACTTTAAAAAGCGACCCTTTTTATATTAAATTTGCAATTCCATATATATCACTTGGTATCCTAAAAATCTTCAAATATTTTACTATGTAATATCACAAACCCATTATTTTGACTTGTTATTTACCCAATAATAGTCATTCAAAGCCATTTTACTTCCAACCAATACCCTATTTTATTCCATATGGTTATGTTATGGTGGGGCAAAACAATTTTTGAAGGATCATATATGTATAGGTTTATTCAAAAGATGAAATATTTAAAGGAGAAAATAAAAATTTAGAATGCATAATATTTTGGTAACATTTTTAAATAAAATAAATATATTGAATCCAAGCTCAAAAATTTACAAGAGATGGTAGAAACTAATGGAATAGATCAGGATACTTATGTGATATTATAATTTTCTCATGGTTGATTAACCATGAAAATTGATTGATATTTGATAATTTGAGAAAAAGAATCTTCTATGGGCCTTCAAAATGTGTTCTATGTGGGAAGGTAGAGGAGACCTTGAATTACCTCTTTTTTGGATATTCTTTTGCAAGAGAAATATGGATTAGTTTGTGGAAAACCGTGCAGTTTTAAGACTAAAGCAATGAAAATGGCATGGAAGTTGGGACCTAGCTTCATATGGTGGCAGTCATGGCTATAATTAAATGCAAACATCTTTAGATTAGATCACAACATAAGGGAGCAAGTATAGGAGAGGATTATTAGTAAGGCAATGGAAACACTATCTATTAGATTATAAGAGAAAATAGACATAGAAATGGAGGAAGTGACTATCCTTAGGATATTTGGAATAACTATAAAATAAAAACAAGGGTTGGATGCATAGGTGAGAATTCCTTAGGTGACACATAGTGGAGACTGCCTCCCAAAGAGTGATTTAAGGCTAACACAGATGGGGCTTCTACTTAAAGCCCTAAAAAAGCTAGTTTTGGCATTATCATAAGGATTTGGAAAGGAGAACAAGTGTGTTGGAGAGTAGAAGGTATGGGGGAGACAATAAATAATTAAGTAGAAGAGCAAGTGATCCTATCGACATCAATGATAGTTGTGAATATACATTTACATAAACTATGAATAGAGATAAACTCTCAAGTATGGATTGGAATATTGGATCTAATAAGACCCTTCCAAGTGCTAGGAATTGGAGAGAGAAGGAAGGTGGAAGTAGTTCAAAATATTTGGAATATTTTTCAAGATGTCTTTATTATTCATATCAAGCAGGATGGAAATAGGATGGTAGATTATTTAGAAAAATGAGGAAAGGAGCTAGAGAAAAGGTAATACGTGGACTCTCAAATGGAAAATCAAGTATATTGGTGCTAAAATTTCCAAGGGATATGAGAGGTGGTATAGGAAGATAGTAGAATGAATAGAGAAAATAGTGATTCTAATTAATATATCGTAGTTAGGCCCATGATAAATGGACCCAAAGGAAACAAATGATAAGGTATCCTAGTTACGAGTTTGGTAAGAAAAAATCTTGGCTTACTACCATAAGCACTTACGTCTTCATCTTTAGGCCACTATTGCTCTGGTATATGAAATTCCTACCAATAGACTCAGAGTGGTCAAGGTGGAAGGCTTTCAAAAATATAACACACATATCCATAGGTATTTTATTGAGTATGGCTAGATTCAGATAAAATAAGACTCCACCCTACAAAGTAATAGGTATGTCAAACATGATCAAGATACCAAGAACGATTTCAAAATAGTATGAAGATATATGGATGGTCTATAGAATTTAAATGAATGAGAAAAATTGGAATTCAACGTAGGTGTTATTGATGTGCATGGATTGTTGGAAATTTTGAGTCCCTAAGCTAAAATGTTGTCATTGATGTCAAAAGGTTATTTGATGTCAAAAGGATCTATGATGGCATGCACTATGTTTTGTGAAAAGTGCAAGGAAAGTATTTTTGTGAAAACCAAGGTAGGAAAAATAAAAGGTTTTATTTAAAACCATGGATGGCATATTTGAAATGGTTTTTTCTTAAAACCCAAGTTGGCTTTTTGTTTCATCGAAAAAGGTGCCACGGTGATGGAGATATTTAATTTTAAATATTTAGTTTAAATTTTAAATTATTTAAAATATAAATTTTAATTTTAAAATTAAAATAGAAGTAATTCTTCGACATCATCGAATATGAGGGAGAAGACTATATAAAAGGATGACTAAGGTTTATTATTCCTCATCCTTTCTCTTGTGGTTAATGTGATTATTAGAAAGCAAAAAGAGCTCATGTGAAAAAATTTTAAAGGCAGAGGCAACGAATAAGTTGAGGTGTGGTCGAATCCAAAGACATCATGGGCAGTGTGGCCTGTTGGCAACTTGAGCAGTGGAAAGGTGTTGGGAGGCAAGTAGTTGAGTGTTCGAATCGTGTGCACTTCGTTTTGCTTGAGAAATAAGGAATTTGTTTTGCGTTGGTTGTTGCATGGAGGATAAAGAAGAGTGAGGTG
Source organism: Wollemia nobilis (assembly GCA_028583015.1). Lineage (NCBI taxonomy): Eukaryota > Viridiplantae > Streptophyta > Pinopsida > Araucariales > Araucariaceae > Wollemia > Wollemia nobilis. Next base: position 88,625 of record JAQPPZ010004257.1, read on the forward strand.
TTTTTGGTCTTGTGTCGAGCACTAGCTCACATGGTGCGCAAGCGTCGTTAGGACGCAGGAGCCGCAGGACTCAGGTTCGAATCCTACGAACTCCCTTTTACTGTGTAAAATTGAAATAGTGCATTGGTTGTGGTTTTTCGTGTGCATGTTGCCAAGGTTTATATGTTGTGTTTGATATTCCAAAATTCATGCCAAGGTATGCATTAAAGTTGTAAAAGAAAATTAAAATAAATTTTTGTTTTATTGGGTGCTAAAAGTTAGTTTAAAATTTGTGCATAAATTTTATAGTAAAAATGGTTTTTGGAGAGATAAGTAGGTAGGCATAGATCTTAATTTCTTTAGGGTATAAGTGGTTTGAGGAGTAATAAGGATTATTACTTATTTGGCACATTGTTGAGATGTTATTTGGAGAGTGCTTTTAATTATTGAAATATTCTTGAGAAAAATATTTAGCTTGAGGGTTATTGAATATATCTTTGGTGGATGGGATTATTAAGTTGGAGTAAAAAGGTGTAAATTGAGTTATGCTTTATTCTGTGATTATTATTTTAAGTCCACTAACCCTCATTGAGATTGGAAAGGAAAGTTGTGTTGAGTGTGGCAGATTTTGTGGATAACTTCTTGGCATTAATAAGGTATGGGAAATATTCTCTATTGATTGTTTATGGTGGTTGATTTCTAAAATATCATTGGAGAGAAAAGGATTGATTGTGGTTTCCTTTTCGAAAGTGGTTGGTTGAATGCTTCAAGGTATTAAAACTTGTTTTATAAGCATTGTTGTTGAAGCCCATTGATTGTGAAATGAACTTGAACTTGAGTTAGAGAAGAACATGAGTATCATTATTATGTGAGATTTGTTGTTGAACATTGTTGGAAATATTTTGAGTTGGTTGATACATTCTTGGACTAGGGTTTGTGAGAAAGGATTGTTCATTAAGGTGATTGGTTGAGTATATTTGATTGAGCCTATTCAAGTGATTGTGTGAAGTGGTTGTTCAAGTTCCATGAAACAAACTATTCTATATTCTAAATTGAGTTGAGATTGAGATTTGAGGATAGCACATATAGAGTCTTTAACAATTCTCTTTATGCTTCTATGAGATTGATTTGAGTTGAGATTGGAATTTGAGAATGGAACATAAAGAGTCTCTAACAATTCTCTTTATGATTCTATGATATTGATTTGAGTTGAGATTGGGATTTGATTATAGAACATATTGAGTCTCTAACAATTCTCTTTATGCTTCTATGATATTGATTTGAGTTGATATTGGAATTTGAGTATAGAACATATTGAGTTTCTAACAACTCGTTTTATGCTTCTATGAGATTGAATTATTTATTGAGCATTTGAGTATAGAACATATTGAGTCTCTAACAATTCTCTTTATGATTCTATGAGATTGGACAATTTCTGTGTGAGCTTGTTAAGCTGATTTGAGGTAAGTCTTGGAGAAGGCTTGTGGACTGATTTTGTGTAAGCTTTTGTGAAAGCTTGCTATGCAGATTTGAGCAAGTCCTAGAGAGGACTTATTGAGCAGATTTGGACAAGTTTTGAGTGAGCTTGTTGAGCAGATTTGGACAAGTTCTAAGTGATATTGTTGAGCATATTTGAACAAGTTTTGAGTGAGCTTGTTGAGCATATTTGAGCAGGTTATGAGTGAACTTGTTGAGCAGATTTGAGCAGGTTCTATGTGGACCTATTGAGCATATTTGAGTAGGTTTTGAGTGAGCCTATTGAGCATATTTGAGCAGGTTTTGAGTGAACCTATTGAGCAGATTTGAGTAGGTTCTAAGTGAACCTATTGAGTAGATTTGAGCAAGTTCTGAGTGAACCTATTGAGAAGATTTGAGAAGGTTCTGAGTGAGCCTATTGACAGAGCTTTGGAGATGACATATTATAGAGGACATAGTATTAGTGGATAGATATCCAGTAGCCAAGACAATTGAAGACAGATCTGAGTGAGGAGTCTTCAAGTGGAGAGAGATCCATAAGTTAGTGCAGCAAAGAGATAGAATCTTCTAGAAGATCACTAGCCAGAGTAGAAGAGGAAAGAGTTCTCCTGTAGAAGATATCCATGAACTTGAGATTTAGGGGATCAACATCTCCTTTTTATAGAGGTCCATAAACATTGTAATTGGGAAGGATTACCAAGAGATTGATTGATAAATTTTTAGTAAAATATTTTCTCCGTGGAGTAGCCCGCATTGGATGAACCACGTAAATTGTGGTGTCTCTATTGTGTGTGATGATTAGTACATTGCTTTGGTTATTGCTATTGATATTGCCACTAATTATATTGATTAATACTATTTGGGAAAGAAAAGTAAAAATTGGTCTTATACTGTTCACCCCCTCCCTCTCAGCATAAGCTTATGTTCTTCATGGATAACTACATAATTGTGGCCTCAATTGTTGTTTTCAACAAACCCACCTATCTCCCAAGATGGGTTCGAAACCAATCAGGGCCCATACTGAGATAGTTATTGAGGATGACGATAGCACTTTCACCAAGTGTATGAGTAACTTTCTCCCGTATTTCTTGACTAGCTCATTTTACTTTGTAATTTAGCTTCTATTGATATAATTTATTTTTCATTCTTTAAATATATGTATAAGGATAAATGGATCTAGGAAGGAGATAGAAATGCAAATAAAAATAATGTTATAACAAAACAAAAACAAAAAAAATCATCACATCAAACATATTTTAATTCCAAATGGAAGAAAAATTGAGGAAGAAGAAGATATAAGGAAGCAATTATTAATTTTAAAAATATTTTGCTAGATATTGGGTAAGATAATGAGGTACAAGATAATATTTTACAATATAATTCATCAATTATCACACAAGGAAAAAATTAAATCTTGATGAAGAATATAATATGGAGCTACATCAAGCAATTTTCTCTTTCAAAATATTTAGGATTTATTAAAGAGTGATATGCTAGTTGTAATTGAAGAGGCCCAAAAAAGGAAGGCTATAATAAGTGAGATCAATACCAATTTTATTACATTGGTTTCCAAGAAAGGCAAGACAAAATATTTTGATACTTTTTGTTCAATAAGCCTATGTAATATTATTTATAAGATCATTTCAAAAATTATACCAAATAGTTGGAAAGGTATTCTAGATTATCTTATTTTAGAGAACAAGGAGGTTTTGTTTGTGGTAAATAAATTCTTTATGGTATAATGATTACACATGAGGCCATACATTCTCTTCATTCCATGAAAAAGATAGGTACACTTATGAAATTAGATATGAGCAAAGTATATAATAGGGTTTCCTATAGTTTTCTACATTATATTCTTAAAAAATATGGTTTTGATTATAGTTGGTGTGAATGGATTAAATTTTGTTAGGGAGAGGTATTAGGGAGAGTTTTTTCAAAGGTAAAAATAGAAGGAAATATCAAAGATATTCAACTTTCAAAAAATGGTCCCTTCAAATATCATCTCCATTTGTTGATGACACTTTTCTTCTAAGTCATACCTCAATTGGTGAGGCTATGGAATTTAAATCAATATTATTATGCTAGGAGAAGGCTATTGGACAACTAGTTAATACTATAAAATCAAAGTTTTTTATTGATAATATCTTAGATTTACAATGAATTATTATGGATATTTTAGAGTTTAAATTAAAAATTTTCCATCAACTTACTTAGGTATCTTTTTGTATCATAAAGGAAATAAAAATAATCTTTGGGTCTCTTGTTTGGATAGACTGAAAGCTTGTTTGATAGGTTGGAAAGGTAAGTTCTTAACCATGGATGGAAGGCTACAACTCATATTGACTAAAATGCAATCCATTTCTATTTATATGAGGTCACTTTCAAGATTTCCAGTAGGTATAGCATCAAAAATTGATAAAATTCAAAGAGACTTTCTTTGAAAAGGATGCAAGGAAAAAATCAAGTTTCCTCTTTTTAAGTGTGATAGGGTTTGCAAAAGAAAGAATTTTGGAGGAATAGGCTTATGGAATTGCAGACTTATGAGTTTAACCTTAGGGGTAAATCTTGGTTAGATATTATTCAAAGATCAAGGAAATAACTAGGCAAAAATATTACTTCAAAAATATACAAGTTTTCTTGATACAATGATTTTTTTTATGAAAATAACCATATCTAAAGGATCATCAAAATGGAACTTCATATCAATTTTTTTGCAATTGATAAAGAAATATATTATATGGTCATTCAATTAGGGGATTGTGAATTTTTTTTGGTTTTATACTTGGTTGAAGTCTTATCCTCTTATCTCTGACTAAAAATGGAAACCATTGGCTTAAGCATGACTATCTTGTAAAGTACTAAAGGTCAAATACCATATCAATATGAGCAACAACTACAAATTATGGATTTATATTAGTAACATGGTTAGAGGATATGAACTCAAACAAATTGTAGATGAACTTCAAAAGATACTTCAAGAATTTTATTTGTCAATTTTTACATGAGGATGGGATTTTTTGGAATCTATCAAAAAATGGTGGATATTCGATCAAGTTAATATATGAGCATTTAGAGCAATAAAAATTTCTACTCCAAAATATTTTCCTTGTATGAATTTTTGGTAATGAGAGGCTTTCCCCATGGCCTCAACATTCCTTTGGTTAGTAGTTCAAAGTAAGATTCTTATAGGAGAGATTCTACAAAGAAGAGGATGTCATGGGAGTTTCATATGTGCCTTGTGTGAGAAGGATTTAGAAACATTAGATCATATAATTCTTCATTGTTCCTTTGCTCACATTATTTGGGGTTACTTTTCTAAAAATATGAAAATATTAGGTAGCCCCATCAACATTAAAAGAGTTAATGAAATATTAGATTAATTATTTCAAAGCTAAATCATTATGTATTATGTGTAGAATTGATCTTGCTATTATTTGTTAGAATTTATGGCTAGAAAATAATAATAGAATTTTTTAAAATAAATCTCAAAATTAAGTCTAATTTTGGAACTATATTATTGATTTTTTTTAGAATGCTAATAGATATAGTGTTTAACACGAGAAGTCTCATTTGTAGAAAAATATGTGGTAATAACTTTGTTATAAGATTTTAAAATACATGGAAAATTCATATGTGATAATAGAATAAAATCATCCTTAGTTAGAATCGTATGGAACTTCAACTAATAACTATGCAAAGGCTAGGGCACTTTTTACAAGGATTAAAATTGTAATAGAAAACTGATGGAAATATATTTTGATTGAGGGGATTCATAATTTATCGTTAATGCTATAAACAAAAAAGGATGTGGGAATTGAATACAAAATAATATCATTGATGATGTTCATCATCTATTATTGGAAGCACTCTCTTGAAGTGTGAGCATATTAATAGAGAAGGAAATCACGTAGCAAATAATTTAGCCAATCATGGTGTTGATAATCATCGAGAGTGAAGAATTTTACACTTAAATTAAGGTTGAGTTACATGATAAATACTAAAATTTTATCCATTGGGATTTAATGTAAATGGTTGGGTGTGAAAATTGTTTTATCATAAACCAAAGTTCAAATGCCATTAGTAAACCTTAACATTTAATAAAATGATCTGAGCTCAAATAATTAGATTTCTCAATATTTAAGGAGATTATTCAAATATAAATCTTGCTAAGAGATAACCAGATAATTACTAAGGTATGGTAATACCATTGTATGATTATCATGTGAGGCTCGTATCAATCCCATATAGCCAATTAAAAAATAACAATAGCGATATCTTTATACACAATGCAAATTAATAAAATAAAACTATAACTATAATTCATAAACCAAACTATAATTGTTGAATGGAATCTCGTGAGGGATATCATAGTGGTATATCTTTGGGTATTCATTCAAAAGACCCAACTTCAAACCTTGGAATAAGAGGGTTGGTACCCCTCATAAAAACCTGGGTTTTTAATTCAAAGTTTTAATCCAATGGCATTAGTTCAACTGGTTAGATTTTTAGACTTTGACAAAGGAGATTGAGGTTTGAATCTTGCCAAAAAGATACATGCTTAAATAGCCAACTTGTAATACCACTCTTTGGTGATGATTCAATATGGGTGGACCCATTTCAATCCCATTTTTTTCTTAAAAAATAAATTTTAAATGGGATCTTATTAAAAATATAAAAAATTGCTCAATAAAAACTAGCAATGTATAATTAACCAAATGTTAAAAAAATACTTCCATATAAAGAATCACGTTGTCAACTCATACACCAAAATCTTCCAAACTTAGAAAGTCTACATCAAAAATTAAATGATCAGAACATAATGACATATTATAAGAAAAGGCATTTGTAAAGTATATACAAGAAGTACTCGATGTTAAATGCATACCTAATATATAAATAAATAACTAGACATGATAAAGGATGCATTTTGGAAAAATATTTTATCAAGTTTGCAGTTTGGAATTCATTGAATCAAAAAATGAAACAAATTCATTACTAGGTAACATCCTTAAAGTTTTTAATCTCAAACAAGGTATATATCTTTCTTATATATATTGATATGGCTTGTGAGCTTCAAACATGGTAGAAATACAATATACTTTCAGTTCAATATTTTGTGGATGGTAAGAATAGGGAGAAAATTGCCTAGGTTAATTTATTATGAAATTTTGTGTAGTAAACTAATACCAATGATATATGGGGGCAATTATTTAAGTTCAATGGAAACATTGGAGATGGTAGCTTTGGCTTATTTTACTAAGTATACTACAATGTCCATTCCTTATAGGGTATCTAAATATCTAAAATACTTGCATCCTCTTTGGAAATCAAGTTTCAGAAGAAGTGTCTCCTTTATATTAAGGATGAGAATCTTGAGTTCATACTCTAATTAGATAATGGAACTAAAACACTCTACTTTTTTTGAATTGTTTTACCAATCTCAAAAAATTGGGGATGACATTAATATGGTGCAAGAACCTCTACTTAAAAACACTTCAAATATGTAGGAACACCACCACATATTGCAATATAAGTGTTTCTATTATCAAAATAGACATATTGCTAGTGATAAGCCCTTATTTTGATATAAGTACCTTCCACTCTTAGGCGGAGAGGTTTCACTGATAAAATTCAAGAAAAAAAATATCTAGCATGAAACTAGGCCTTCCATTGGCCTCAATTTGTACAAGTCCATCCTTGGATTTCAATTCAACAATGAATGGTCAAGAGGGTTCCAATAAAGTACAAGGTTTTGATGGGTATGAGGTTGTTTTAGTATTTTATAGCATAATAGAAAGTTATAGAAGATATGAAAGCGATGGATTTTTAAGCATTATACTATCACAAAATATCATAGGTTATATTCCATAGGACCCAATATAATAGCTAAAATATATAAAGATCGAAATAATAATATGAGTAGAATAATATGAGCAAATTAATATGTATATCAAGGCTCATAATAAATCAAATATAATTCAATAATATGCTGAAATATGAATGCAAATAGCTTGAATCATTCATGTACTATGTATAAAGAACAACTTACAATATTAGTTGCTCAAAATGTATACAAGCTTTATTACTCATTTTTCTCTTACAAATGTATATGATAATGATGATATTGATCCTCCTCTCCTCTTAAGGAGTATTGTCTCCATAATATAGCCAGAGTGATATGACTCTTCAGGTACTAGACTATTGCTCTCGATATTCCAAGTCTCATGACTCTTGGCTTATCTTCTTGCCACTTACAAACTTGATGTACACTTGATACTATAACATATGCACACCTATATTTGACTCTTACACTTCTATAACTTTCATACCTAACCTTGGACACTTGTGCACATCTTTATATTACATATTTGTTCTTATACATATAAGAACTTGTGCACATAGACTCAACCTACACTTGCACTCTAAGTCACATGACACTTGTGCATTTCTTGCACATTCATACTTACATAAAGAGGTAAATATAAATCACAATCTAACCATGACTTAACCCTAATATATTATTTACAAATGTACCATAAAGGTGCCATGGAGGTACATTAGCATGTACCAAATAATGTAATATACTCCAACACCACCCTGTATTACATTATTTGGTTATTGAAGACTCTAATATTCAATCATGGTCTTCATATTGGTCTTCAATCATCAAGTGAAAATCTTTAGTAAGTGATCTATTAGGTCCTTGTTCAATCACTTGTTTTTGTTTGGTTTTCTTCTTATTGACTTTTTTTATATTCCTCTTTTGCTTATTTATTTTGTTCTTTTCATTCTTGGTCTTGATTTTTCCTAATTGTTTTCCTACAATCTCAATTCTTGTATTATGATGTTCTACAACATTGGTATTTTTTTCATTTATCAAAATTTTTACTCTAAAAGCTTTGAATTCATTTTCTTCATATAGTTCTAATTCTTGAATTTTTTGATCTAAATTTTCTTTCTTATTACCTTCTTTATATTGCAATTGTGGTTGTTATTTATGACCAAATTGATACTAAGAATGATATTTATACTATTGATATTGATTTTAAAACCACTAACATCGTTGGGGATTGTATTAAAACTGATATAGATATTGTCTTTGTTATACTAGTTTACTTATTTGATCACCTTTATTTTTTATTCATCTGATTTCTTTGATTGTATCTACAAAAATTTGTACTATGGACATTTTTCTTACATATTTGATAATATCTTGAATTTCAATTATATTTGTATCTTTAATTTGAAGCAATATTACCTTGTGTATTATCTTTAAATACCAATTCATTATTAGTCAGTTCATCTTTGACTAAGTTTTCTACTTTGTATTCTTGTAGAATGTTGACTAACTCATCAAATATAGTTTCTTTGCTTAAGATTTGTAAATATGTAGCTAGAATTTTGCAGCTTTTTGGTAGAGCTCTTAATATAACTTGAACAAGAAATGTATCTTCTACTTTTTCTCCAAGTGTTAATAGTTTTGTTTTTATATTTACTACTTTTCAATGAAAGAGTTCTATACTTTCTCCACTATTGAATTTTAAGGAATACAATTGTGATTACAAATTTAGAATAGTAGCTTTGTTTTTCCCTTCAATTATTTTTCATAGAGTATTCCATGCTTCTATAGAAGTTTCTTCTCCACTTAAGTAAGTTTGTATTTCATTAATTATTCCAAATGTTATCAACATAAGTTCTTTAGTATCACCTTATTCAAATCTTTATATTTCTCTTGTGTCCTCACTTGGTTTTGTCTTTGTTCCACTAACTATATCCCAAAGTTTTTCTACAAATAGAATTGATTTTATTTTATTTTTCCATGATGCAAAATTTGGTCCTTTTAAAAGTTGTGACTCATAAAGGAAAATTTTATTGTTAGACATAATGGAACTCCTAGGTTTCACTAATTTAATTTAATTCCTATGGAGTAGTAAACCTTATTACTCCCAAGTATAAATATAAATTTTGTAAATTTTTATTTCCTAACCTTTGATGTCGATAACCTTTTAACTCCTAAAACTAAATTTGCAAAATTTCAAACATTTTCAATATCAATTATTTTTAAATAAAATCTTCTAACAAAATAAAATCATAAAATAACTAAAGTAGAAATCCTTATCACTCCACACTTTCCAAAAAATAAAACTTTAACTTTAATAAAAATTCAAATAACTTTAAAATATACCTTATAAATCCTAATATTATAATTTATCAAACATTTCTTAATACCTCCTTATAACTCCTAATAAAAAAATATAAACATAATTAGCATTGCATACATTATTAGATGCTTCAATACGATGCAATTCCAAAATTTTCTTCCTATGTTTGAACTCCTACTTTGATTAATTAATCGATGCTCAAACTCCATCTTGTATTAATCAAAAATTTAAGTCCTTAACCAATGCTTAATATTAGGGCAAAAATTCTTCTTCTTCACCAAATGACTCTTTGAGGATGCTTACTGCCAGTCATTTAAATCAGTCAGTTTCTTACAAAGTGCTCATTTTGTTCCACCAATAATTAGATGTTAAATGCATTATTTATTATGCTTCTGCTATGCTTGTGTTTTTGTGGTTGCTTTTGTTACTTTGTATGTTGTTGTTACACTAATGCTTGTGTTACTTTCCTTCAAACACTATTGCATACCTTAATCTACTCCAAACATTATTGCATTACGTTACTTTACTCCAAACATTGTTACATATGTTACTCTACTCCAAAGACTAATGCATTACTCAGGCATGATCATTACTTTTTTGTCTCTTGGTTTGCTTCTTGTTTGTTGTGAATTTTTGCTCCTACCTTAAGCTTGTGTTGCGCGCCTTTGTTGTTATGTTTTCTTTACTAATGATTTCACTTCCTTATCTTCTTATTTCATAGCATAATATCTTATACTCTTCAAATACATTGTTATACTTCACTTAGATCACTACTATATGTTGTAATATATCTCTAGTCCATTTTCCAATGCTTGTATTGAATTTCTTTGTTTGCTACAATACATTGCTAAGCTCTTGCTTACTATTAGATAATAATAGGCCCCTTCTTAACTATTATAAATTACAAGGCCCCATGCACACTGTGAGATGTTGCTTGATCCCTAATAATTTGACTTATTCACTCATTGTTCTCTGAAATGCTTTTCTATTACTACTATATCATTGTTAGGGCTTGGATACTCAATAAATTTTACTTTTACCTCATTTAGCTTACTTTTGATCTCTCATTTTTTTGCTAACACATAGGTGTCCAATATGAATGGAGATGAAATATTGCTAGAGAAAAGACACTAAAATGTTTACATATCTCATCGACTACTTAACGTGTGACTCTTTATCTTTTATATTTATTGTATGTTGAATATATTTTCTTTCTTTCAAAACTATATTCTTCTTTCTTTATTCAATAATATCTATTCTTATTTCTTCAATAATATCTATTCTACTCATTTTACTTATTTCTTCTTTCTTTCTACTATATTAAACTTTTCTTCCTTCCTTTACTTTCATGCACTTCTCTCTTTCATTTATGCTCTTATCCTTTACTATAATATCTTCTTCAACTTCTTTAGGCAATGTCAAGGATATGGCCTAAATCTTCTTTCTTCTTTCAATGACTTCCAATAAATGTCAAGGTTTATATAAACTAAATCTATTTCCTTCTTACAATTTCATCCTCTATCAATGTCAAGGTTTATATGACCTAAATCTCTTTTATTCTTACAATTTCTTCCTCTATCAATGTCAAGGTCTATATGACATGAATATATTCTTTCTTATCTTGATACTTTGCAGCTCTTTAACAAATATAGATTCTAAATTTCTAATCCAATGCTTGAAGTTATATAAATTAAGTTATGTGTTTCTTTATATTTCTTCAATACTGATATATTATAGAATGATATATCTATCTTCATTTATTTTTCTTTCTTATATTTGCACTTAGAAGTTGAAATTCTTCTCTATCTATTGTAGGAAGATTCTCACACTTCTGTAACTTGACGTCTATTGCAACTCTTTCTCTAAAAGCTATAATTACTCAAATATAATGTCAAGGTGAATTTTGAAAAAGTTCTTATATCTCCAATTTTCATCAATAATAATTCAATATCAAGGTTTGGCTATGACCCTGAATGATCAACTATCTTAAAGTTTTTTCTCCTTTCAATTAATATAGTTGAGTCATAGTCTTCACTGGTTATTTTTTAACTGTGTAAAGACTCTAGACTTTCTACTCAATATAATATTTAGAGTCCAAGTCTCACTACCTTTAAAGTATACAAACTCTTAATCAACCTTTTCAAATGTGGATAAAGTCACTTTATACTAGTGGTTAAAAATGAACTCTATCAATTTGGACAGAGTTTGGTGATAGCTCTGATACCACTAATGGCTTTTAAAGCCATATACTACCACAAAATATCATATTTTATATTCCATAGGACACAATATAATAGTCACAATATATAAATATCAAAATAATAATATGACTAGAATAATATGAGCAAATTAGTATTTATATAAAGGCTTATAATAAATAAAATAACATTCAATAATATGTTGAAATATGAATGTATATCAAGTCTTATAATAAATAAAATAATATTCTCAAGTGCACCTAAATTTTGTTTCAATTACTTGCCTAAAGAGGTTTTAGAAGAATTATTTCAAACTAAATACTAATGTTCCTTAACAATGAAATTTAGATTTTTATCATAAAAACATAGTCAAAGAGAGCAAAAATGATAAATTCAAACTACAAAAGGCAAACAAAAAGGTCTCAAAATTGAAAAACCTAATTTTGGATGGCTATGCAGAAGTGCTACCCTAGCGCTTTTTCTGAGACTTGGCACTTTTGCTAGAACCTATATAACTTTGAAAAATAGCAACTATAGCTAGGTTTATAGGGTTTATTTGATCATCGAAAAGTGGTAAATTATATAGTTGTAGCACCCTAAAATTGGTGCAATAAAATTACAATAATTACATTCACCTTAGTAAATAATTTAAAATTCAAATTTAACCTCCCAAACCGCCCGTTAACCGTCGGGAAATCCGTTTCCCCTTTTTCCATGCCATTTTTAGAGGTTGTTTTGACCGTTTGACGATATCGTCGCCGATCAGACGATATCGCCCCAGATTTGACGATTTCTTCTGGACTAGGACGTCCAGACGATCTTGTCGCAAAACTGATTTTGCAAAGTTGGAATCTGTTCCAACGGGTCTCCAATCTAGGCAGAAGCGTGTCTGCGTCGTTGGGACCCTCCCCCGTTGGAGATCTCCCAAATTGGGATGATCTCCAACCTCCTAACTACTCCCCTAAGCCTATTTAGTCTCTAGGATTTTCCCTTCCCAACCCCTGGCCGAAATTCTCTGCAAGTTAACTCCATTCACGTTAAAACATCCCTATTTTCCATTTGCACTAGTTCCACATCAATTTTGTTGTAGGTACATCATTGTTTTTCAGTCGGAGCCAGCACCTATCATCGTCGACGAACCTGTTCAGATCGGAGGCGAACCTATCGAATTCGAGGCGATTTCGTACTGATGCGAGACGATCTCGACTGCAGTCCGTATTAAGGCAATCAGTGCCTAAAGTTTGTGTTTCTCAACCTTTTCTCTATCATTTTATTCTACAAATTAGATAGTCTATTCAGTGTTTTATGTCATTTTGCATTTGGAGTTCACCCATTTAGATTAAGTGCATAATTAAATCCTAATTATCATCTAATTAGCACGATTCATTTCTGTCTTTGTGTTTAAGTTCTAGTTTGATAACATTGCTGCCATTTTATATCATTTCCCTCTATTAGCACTGTAGCACTTTTTGTATTTTGCATCTATTTTCGGTTTTGCAGGTCTCTGATGAATTCGTCAGATCTCAGACGATCTTGTCTGATTGCAGATGATTCTGTCGAATCTCAGACGATCCAGACTGCTTCAACATCAGAATCTTCTTCAGACATTCGGATCAGGTATTCCTCATTTGTATTATGTAATCTCTCTATTTTTTTGTCTTTAAATTTATTTTTTGTATTCATTGAACTTGCATTTTCATATAGATTAATCTAGATTCATTCAGCCAAACCTAGGATATGAATGCTTAAGGTTAAAAATGAACACATTTAAACACATTCCAAAACCTAGGCATGGAAGCTGCCATTAAATGTTTCCTGGTGAACCCACCATCCATCGAAAAATCATCAAAATACACCTCCCTTGAGAGGCGAGACCTTCGCAAAGTCCTCTCAGTCCGAGGTACCATGACATCCTTTTCCCATCCTCCTTTCGGGCGCGGATCCAATAGCCTGAAGGTAGGGATGCAAAAAATTTGGAGCGATACATTTTGGTGAACCCGACGTGAATGCATTGTAAACCTTTTGAAAACAAAAACAAAAATATATATATGTATACAAGAAAAACAAAAACAAAATCATCATTTCATGTTTTAGATTCAATTCTAAATAGTAGATGCTAAATATTACTTTTAGAAGCACTAAACAAACCATGAGTTTTTACTCAAATCAATATGAGCCCATTAGTAATGTTGGAAGAATTCAGCCAAATACATTTGTTGATTATGATCAACCTTATCCCTATTCAACATCACCTCCATCACACTTCTCTCATTTTTCATCCTTACCCCAACAAGACAATCCCTTTGCCAATCCTCTTCATAACGATATTATCTATTCTCCCATATATCCATATTATGTCTATCAATCCACATATAATCCTCCACCACCTTTTCAATACTCTTCTTTCAATACAACACATCCATTTCAACAAGAAAATACTTATTCTTCCAATTCTACCATGCACTCACCTCCTACATCGCAATCTTCCTATCATCATTCTACCCATGACAAAGAAAGTAGAGGTGAGAAACCATTAGGCCCTTTTATGACGAAATTCCTAAAGCATTTATCAAAAACCTCTCAAAAACCTTCATCACGTACATTTACAAAGCTCAATCAACCAATGGATATAATTCTCAAGTATTTACTTGACACAAATAAGATTGAACTCCCTTCCGTAAGACAACTTGATACCATAGCAGATTGGTTTAAACCTGAGCTACATTGTGAATATCATAGAGTAGATGGACATATGACACAAAATTGTAAATATTTAAGATGTGCAATTCAAGATTTGATTGATAAGGGTCTTTTTAATATAAAGGAATTACAATCTACAACTGACTATAAATCTTCAGTAAACAATCAAACCCCTACACAACAAATGCCAATAATCAATCAAGACATGGGGATCTCCCAAGAACCCCTATTCAATTATCAACAACAAGAAACCAATCAAATATTGCATGTTAATGTGTGCCATCATGATGATATTATTAATATTGTAACAAAAAATACAAATGAGCAACCTCAAGTTCAATCAACTCAATCAGATATTCAAGATATGGATTGCTCATTTGACCAACCTTCAAAACTATATTTGGCTCTAGAGAATGATCCAAAATGGAATGTAAGCATAGAAAGCTCATATTTAGAATCAAAATCTCAATCTGAAATCCACTTTGATAGCCAACAACAAGTAATTAATACTCAAGTAAAGATATCCCTTTTAGAAGTATTACAAATTTCTCATAAGGAAACTTTGTTCAAAATACCTAGCCAACAATTTGTTCCTCATCATATTTTCTATAAGAACATAATTAATGGTGTAAACCCTCTTGAGGTTAACCATATTTCATTCTATGATGAGGATATTCCTTCCTCTACTCCACAAGAAGACTCCTATCTTTACATTATCAGATCTAGTAAAGAAACACCTGTTAGAACTATCATGGTAGATAATGACTCCTCTCTTAATTTATGCACTTATCAATTATTCCAAAAATTCAAATCAAAGGAAGAAGATCTTAATGAATCAAATGTTCTTATAAAATCTTTTAACAATGAAATTCAAGAAGCTCAAGATACTATAATTTTTCTCCTTAATCTTGAACCCAATATTCTGGATACTTTGTTTTATGTAGGATATTGTCCTTCACCTTACAACCTACTTCTCCAGAGTCCTTGGATTCATACGATGAGGGTTTTCCCTTCCACTCTTCACCAATGTTTGAAGTTTGAACTTGCAAATAAAATTGTTACCATACATGGTGACCCAAAACCATTTGAAGAATATTTAACGATTGAAACATCAAGTTTTATACATTCTCTGTTGTCACAATTATCTTCTATCCATCACTTTTCTTCATCCATATATGATCATCCTTGTTTACCAAATAACACTCATGCATATCTTTCACATATAATTTCTCCATCTTATCAAGACTTGGAAGATAGTGATAAGAATGAAGAACTTTCTTATATTTCTAATATTTTATTTTGTAACATGATCAATTTTACACATATAACAGTCAAATCTTTTGCTACATTATTCTACATTATAACAAAGCTTTTGTTATCACTACCTTTCATTCATCATCTTTTGTTCTTACCTTCACCTCAACCAGATTATCCTTCAAAACCTCCTTTGATTTTGAAGCAACCTTAAACATGCTATACTCAAATAACCTTGTATAGTGTATATAGATCATTTGTATATACCACCAATTTCAATTCATAAATTAAAATCAAAATACAAAAAAAAATCAAAATCCTCAAAATTTTCAAAAAAATACAAATGCAACTAAGGACCTTAAAGGTAAATTTGAGCCCAATTGGCTTGGACCATACATTATTACTGCTAAATTTGAATCAGGAGCATATAAATTATCTACCTTAGATGGTAAAGAACTTAAAGAACCCATGAATATTTTGCATCTTAAACGTTACTATGCATAAATTTGGTCATTCTTCATCCTTGTATATATTTGTTTTCATAATTTTTTATATTTCTTTCAAATTTATAAAAATCCAAAAACATCAAAAATATTCATAATCATCCAAAATCTTCAAAACTATCTATTGCATTTATTTAAGGCACTTGTTAAATTTTTTCTGCTCAAAATAAAAAATAAAACCAAAAATCAAAATAATGATAAAAATATAATAACAGCTATATGCTTGACTCTTTCGGAAACCAAATAAAATAAAGAAGAAAGAGAGAGTCCACATCCTCAAAAACTTTCTCAAAAGTGTTCATATATATTTTCTTACAATCATTGCAGTTGTATGTTTCAAATTATTTTGGGATAAATTAGCATTTATTTTGAATCCCTCACTTGCACACTCACAACAAATAAATATCTTGATTTTATCTGGCATGATTACTAATCTCTCTTATATCAAAGTTCACAAAATTCACTTAAATAAAGTTTGAGCATAGAGAATTGATCTTGTTATTTACTTAAACCAAGCACATCTTTTCACAATAAAATGATTATATTTGTAATTTCCATGTTTTGCTACATAGTAGAACTGATTTCTTGAGCGAAAAGTTTCCCCTGCTATCCTATCATGCACATGGTCTAGAATCTTTGAGAATTGGCAAAAGGACAAGCTCACCCCTACCCAGAATAAAAATCCCTTGCTCTACAGCTAATCCGAGCAAGTATCCCTAGCAAAGAAAAAGAGAAGAAAAGTTCAAGAAAGAAAAAAAAAGAGAAAAGAAAAATGTTATTTCAGCAATGTTCCAAGCATTATCAAGCAAAAGAAATACAAACAGAAAAATAAGCAAAGTTCAAAAGAAAGCAAGAAAGCAATAAAATCCCTTTCCCTACCCTTTGAAAAGAAAAGAAGGGCTGATGAGCTTGAATCCCTGGAATTCTCAATTATTCGAAAACTGTGAGGTAAGCCCCATAACAGGTGGTTTGTGCCCAACTCGCTTGGCCTTGGGTAACTCCTAGCGTGGTGATATGTCTGTCACATTAGCGACCTTCTTTTGTACAGACCTATGTCTGCTTATGGATTAGCTAGCTCTTGATAATCCGACCTACATAGTAGCCTAGTATGGTTATATGCATCTACATCATGGTTAATGAACACTTATTTGGTTTCTTCAAATCACTTGTATCATATTATCTTGCTCAAAACTGGTAAATGAACAATGCAATTGCACACACATTTGTATTTGAGAGATTTTGTGTATCATTATGATAAATCAAGATCGGAAATGAATTCACATATGCACATGGGATTCCTTATAAATCTAACTTTTGTCTTCAAAATAATTTGAAATATTATTTTTGCAACTTGTTTGGAATAAATCAAGTACAGTCGTTTACTACAAAGACAACTATATAATAGAAAAAAAAAAAAAAAAATTCTTTCAAACTACACAAAACATAAACATATATATCTGGTTGACTTTCGCGACGATGGTATAGTTTCAAAACCAAAATTGGAATTTTATGCCTAGCGCAAGTCCTCATTTTCATATTTTCTGTTCATCAAAAATCAATCATGCAATAAAACTATCTTTTTTGGATTTTCGCGATGATGGTATAAGTCTATACCTACATATTCTATGCCTAGCGCAAACCATTGTAACAATTTTATTCCCCATTTATTAAAAATCATGAAAACCATATGACTTAAATCATTATTTTACACAAATTATGCTTTTAAAAAGCAAACCCATTTTCATTATTTCATGTCATTATGTCAACCTTTTGCAATGATGGTATAATTCCTAAAGAATTATCCAAAAATTTTATCACACTTAGGAAATTATGCCTAGCAAAAAATCATTTGAACATCATTTCATGCACAAACATTTTTCATGAAAATCTGAAAACAAACCATCATCATCATTATCATTTGCACTATTGCACCAAAGTCTTAAGACAGTTTCTTAAGCACTCTTTTACTTTTTAACAACATTTCTATAAATGGGACTAGCTTGACGACCGAGTGAGCAGCGACTCCATGAAATGGTCTATAATAGCGACAATGTCCTTTGAAATTATTGTTAGAAGTCTCTTTTTTTTATTTTTACATTTCATTACAACAAATCAATTTGTTACATCAGATTATTTCATTTAAAATATCACCACATGACATTCACATTGCAATATCTCCAACGACATAATTACATCCAATTATCAAATCAATCAATCAAAACATAAAAGCATCATAAACATACACAAGACACAAGTCATATGATCAAAAATATCTCATCTATATATGTCACAAATATATGTACATCATCAAAACTGGATTGGTATGCCACAATCTGTACCTCGGCATACTCAATCCTCTATCAACAAAAACAAATATAATACAATGTCAGTATCCCGCCCTCTAGCCTCGAGAGCCCCTCGAGCTCTCTGCCTCATCTCCTCCCCCACCCTGAGGTGGACGAGGTGGCCCCATCATAGTCTGTGTAGTCCTCGTCCTCGATCGGGACGTGGTCCTCGATGACCCGATCCTGATCGGATCTGCGATGTTAGCTGGCAGGGGTAGTCTGTCCGCCTCTGGCACTAGCTGGAAGTATAAAGTCTGATAGAATGTCAGCTGGGTGATAGCCCGTGTCAACTCCCCAGAGCTCGCCCCTCCGCCCCATGCCCTAAGGCGTGCAATCTCATCCCATAGCTGTGACACCTCAGCCCGGTGTTGTGCAGCCGCATCCTGTAGCGTCTGCACCTGGGCCTACAGACGATCTCTCTCCGCCCAGAGAGTAGCCATCTCGCTACTCTCTCCTGTGTCCACACCCTTGCCCTTATCGGGTGATGGTGGCCTCTATGGAGATGGGGGTCTCGCCTCCCTCCTCTCCCTCTCTCTCTATCGTGGCCGCTCCTGTGCCTGTGGCCTCCTCGCCTCTCTCCCACCGTAACCCTGGGCTACCTCCATCGTCACCTGGCACCGCCTCCCTATCCGATGCACAACTACGTGGATCGGACCCTGTGCCCTCGTCATCCGAGGAGGGCGGATGCCTACGTACCAGGCATCATAGCCATCGGCTACTCCTACGTTGTCCCCATCCACTTGCTGGATGGGGGCATCATCCGTGTCCTGGCTCCAGAACCGTTGCATGTCGGGAGCCCCGCTAACCGTAGTGTTATCCCGGACAGTCTGAGAAAACTCGTAATCTCTGAGGGATGGGATCCCCTGCTGTAGACCGAACTGCCTCAAAACTCGGTCATACCTATGGAGCTCCACCTCTCCCCTCTCCATCCTCAGCCAGCAAACTCGCCTAACGTGAGCCAACTCCTGTCCGTCCTCTGGCCACCCTGGATGCTCCCTCCATGGCCTCCAGGTGATCTGGTCTAGGACTAAGTCATCTAATAGCCTCCGGGACATCGACAGGTCGATCCGTCACTGTGCCCCTCTCCGGAGCCACCAGTAGAAGACTCGGGGCCTCTCCCCGTCAACCCCTGTCAGAGGAAGCCCTATCGGCCTCTGCACCGTAATGTGCTCCTAGCACCAAACCTATAGTAGCGATGTCATAACCAGACATCGGCCGCCCTTGTACACGACCCCATATAGGATCATGTACAATCGGCATAGAACAAAATTGCCCCATGAGAACCTGTACACGTGGTCCCGCATATCGTAGATCACATCTGCGAGCATCCACGGCACCCTACACCCGCTCTGGTGGCACAGCAGAAGTCCACCAACTACTCCAGCCAGAACCCGTGTGAGTGTAGATGCCCCAGGCATCTGGCGTAGTGCCTCGATGTTAACTTTGCCCTTCTCTAGGGCGAAGCTCGGGTCACCGCACAGTCGTCCCATAGCACGGCCCTGATTGGCCGTAGGTGTAATGAGCCGTCCTTGTATGGGGATTCTCAGAATCCTCCATACATCCTCCAAAGTGGGAGTCATCTCCCCTGTGGGTAGCCGAAAACATGAAGAGCCCGGATACCACCTCTCTGCTAGGGCCGTCAGTAGCCCCATGTCTGTAGAAACTTGTGGCATTTCTGCCACATGCAGTAAGCCGGCCTGTGCCAGCTGATCCCGCTCTGCCTGTGTAAGAGCGGCCAAGTCATCTCTCAACCCATCGTATTTCCATTCTCTGCTCTTTAGTAATCCTCTCTGCAAACATAAACAACAAAACAACAAGCAATCATTAATAAACAATTCAAGTAATTAATAATGCAAGTTAAAGTTCAATTTTATGCAATTGATGATATCGCCCACTATTGGACGATATCGTCCCAAATTTGAGCATAATCGTCTCCGATTTTGCAGTTCGAAATCGTCCCTAATTTGACGAAATCGTCCCTTTTTCAACGATTTCGCCCACGAGCGAAATTGCCGAAATTGAGACGATTTCGTCGAAATCATCCCGATTTCGTCCCGACGACGTCGACGGCCCAAAAATGGCCGCGATGCTCAAAAATCATCTAAAATCTACCTAAAAAGCATGTAAAGTTAAATTAAAGCATTCTAGATCAGTCTGGACTCTTACTCGTAGACCGCACCGGACCTCTGTCGATCTGTGCGTTGTCTCCACCATTTTTGCTTCAGAGCTCTAAAACTCAGAAAATCAACAGTAAAAATGAATTAGGGTTTTACCCTATTTTTCTTAATTTTATTCAAACATAATTTTTTTTGCTTTTCCACGTTTTTACCTCAAACGTTCGATTTGGGTAAAAACACGGAGGGGGCACCATAGTAAGTTGTCATACGATTCGACCAAGAATCGTCGCCTAAAAATGGGAATAATTTTTGCTTTCTCGTAGATCGAGAAGAACTCATCTTTAACGCATTTTCTTCGAAAAATTCGCTAAAGAGGGGGCAAAATGTAGCACCCTAAAATTGGCGCAATAAAATTACAATAATTACATTCACCTTAGTAAATAATTTAAAATTCAAATTTAACCTCCCAAACCGCTCGTTAACCGTCGAGAAATCCGTTTCCCCTTTTTTCGTGCCATTTTTAGAGGTTGTTTTGACCGTTTGACGATATCGTCGCCGATCAGACGATATCGCCCCAGATTTGACGATTTCGTCTGGACTAGGACGTCCAGACGATCTTGTCGCAAAACTAATTTTGCAAAGTTGGAATCTGTTCCAACGGGTCTCCAATCTGGGCAGAAGCGTGTCTACGTCGTTGGGACCCTCCCCCATTGGAGATCTCCCAAATTGGGATGATCTCCAACCTCCTAACTACTCCCCTAAGCCTATTTAGTCTCTAGGATTTTCCCTTCCCAACCCCTGGCCGAAATTCTCTGCAAGTTAACTCCATTCACGTTAAAACATCCCTATTTTCCATTTGCACTAGTTCCACATCAATTTTGTTGCAGGTACATCACTATTTTTCAGCCGAAGCCAGCACCTATCGTCGTCGATGAACCTGTTCAGATCGGAGGCGAACCTATCGAATTCGAGGCGATTTCGTACTGATGCGAGATGATCTCGACTGCAGTCCGTATTAAGGCAATCAGTGCCTGAAGTTTGCGTTTCTCAACCTTTTCTTTGTCATTTTATTCTGCAAATTAGATAGTCTATTCAGTGTTTTATGTCATTTTGCATTTGGAGTTCACCCATTTAGATTAAGTGCATAATTAAATCCTAATTATCATCTAATTAGCACGATTCATTTCTGTCTCTGTGTTTAAGTTCCAGTTTGATAACATTGCTGCCATTTTATATCATTTCCCTCTGTTAGCACTGTAGCACTTTTTGTATTTTGCATCTGTTTTTGGTTTTGTAGGTCTCTGACGAATTCGTCTGATGAATTCGTCAGATCTCGATGCATCTTGTTTGATTGCAGATGATTCTGTCGAATCTCAGACGATCCAGACTGCTTCAACATCAGAATCTTCTTTAGACATCCGGATCAGGTATTCCTCATTTGTATTCTGTAATCTCTCTATTTTTTTGTCTTTAAATTTATTTTTTGTATTCATTGAACTTGCATTTTCATATAGATTAATCTAGATTCATTCGGCCAAACCTAGGATATGAATGCTTAAGGTTAAAAACGAACACATTTAAACACATTCCAAAACCTAGGCATGGAAACTGCCGTTAAATGTTTCCTGGTGAACCCACCATCCATCGAAAAATCATCAAAATACACCTCCCTTGAGAGGCGGGACCTTCGCAAAGTCCTCTCAGTCCGAGGTACCACGACATCCTTTTCCCATCCTCCTTTCGGGCGCGGATCCAATAGCCTGAAGGTAGGGATGCAAAAAATTTGGAGCGATACAATAGCCAAACTAATTAGACCTCCTTTTTGTAATACAAATTTAGAAAATTTCTAGAAAGTGGAATAATAATGGATGCATGCAAAAGTGCTAAAATTTCTTAGAAGAATTACCCTAGTGCTTTTGCAAACCTTGACACTTTTGCACTATGCAAAATAGATAGGAAGAAGTGTTAGGTTTCTAGAAATGTTAGTGCTTATGCTCCTATAAATGAGAAACAAAGATTCTATAAGCCTAAGTTGATGCAAATTTAGTCCCAAAAGTTGAGAAGGGATATAAGAGGATGATTAAATCTTAATTGAAGGTGTCTAAATGCTAAATAGTTATAAAATTATACCAATTGGTATCTAAGCTTTACAAAACAAGCCTAGGAAGTGAATAGAGCTACAAAATACTAGGAAGAAAAGGAAATGTCAACAAAATCTTACAAATAAAGTCTAGATATCATAAAATAAGGTTAGGCACTATAAATTGAATCTAAATGAGCACGTAAGAGAAACAAAAGCAAGATTAAATGAGATCTAAAAAGTGTGAATATAATTCCAAGTAGTATATGACAAAGTAGAAGCTAATTATATTTATACTCATATAGCTAAGGCCTCAAAAAAAGGGTTAGATGTTGAAATCTAGACATGAATAGGTCAAGATATAATAGTTAAAGACTACAAATCAACTATGACTAAACAATGAAAGTTACAAAACAATATTAGGTGCTACAAATTAGTAATAAAGATCTAGAAAATACTAGACAAGAATATTTGAATGACTAGAAATACTAGTAATAAAAATAATAATGTAATGGCTATAAATGCCTACAAGACAAGATAAAGCAAACATAAACCAAGATTGATAGTTGCAAAAGAGATTAGAGATATATAAAATGAACTGCTATTAGTAAGAAAACACCATAAAAAAGTGTTAGTAGCTATATATTACAATGAAGAAGTGATCAATAAAGCAATATAAAATAATTCATTATTTAGAAAGCAAAATGAAGAGAAGAGTAAATGAGGAATAGAAGACTACAAACAAATCCTAGCAGAGTCTTCTCCTCTCAACCAAGAACTCCTCCTTGATAGAAGTAACAATAGGATGTATCCTTACCCCAATTCCTTATGCTTTGCTTCACTTGACCCCAAATGCTATTGAATATATTCACAATGTAAGAGGATGAGAAATAGAAGGATTTGGAGAGAATTTGGTAGAGTTTGGATACCTTGAGAATACTTGTTGAATTTACATCCCATGGTATCTATTTAAGGTCTCCCTTGGAAGGAAGGAATCATCAAATATGTTGTTAAGGAAAGAGGACTTCAAATCTCATATGCCTAAGGTGAGGGGGATCATGCTCAAGAGTGGAGTAAAGAATCAAATTGCCTTAGTCTCATACCTATAGAGATTCTACTCATACCAACAAAAGTTTTGGGGTAGAAATTTTGATCTTTGTCAAAGCTTTTTAAATTTGACTATTTTGTAGTCAAAATTAAAAATTACTCAAAGGCACAAAAGTACCACCTTTCAGCAAAAGCATTACCCTATAACTTTTGCTCGTATATGATTCTACTTTTGTCTTGCCTAGGTGTCATTTTCTTAAAAATTGAGGCATTGATCATTATATTTATACTCATTGGAAAGCTCTTTTCAAGCCCATTTTAATGGAATTATTTTTTGAAATTTTATGGAGTTTTTCTATGAAAATAATGTCCCAAATATGACATTACTTTTCAAGGCATTTACTAAATTTGGGTATGAAGAAGGTTTATTTAATTTTATTTATTAAAGGCTTTTGAAGGAGTTTTAATTGATGAATTTTAGAGGACTTTAAGGTTGGTGAAATGTGTCAAAATTGGGTGACTACAAGGTATTATATGAAAAAGGGATATGATAAAGAGTGTTTTAACTTAAAAATAAAACCTTGTATATATGATCTTTTGATGTGGATGCACATGACACTCCCATAAAAACATATAATGAAGATAAAACTTATGATAAATTGCATGGTCAACTCAATAATATGATCTTAATACACCATAATCATGATCCAAGGATTTATCTTAATACACCATCATCATGATCTAAGGATTGGACACTCCTTCCAAATAATGAAATTTATCATAGAATTGATCTTATTCCAAGTGTTCCTCTTCCAAATTCTATAGTGTATCACAATTTTGTAACTTAGTTGGAGGAAATCAAATTGCAAATCACATGTTTTTGGGATGAAGGCTTCATCAAGCCAAGTATTTCTCCTTTAGCCTCATTGTTTTTGTTGGTCTTGAAGAAATATGATGCATGGTATTTGTATTATTTTTTGAGCATGGAACAAATTTTCCAACATGAATGGATATCCACTTATCTATATTGATGATATGCTTGAGAAGCTTCAATTTAAATGATTTATTTCCAATATTTATAGCAATACTCATGGAGGGCATATTTTAAAATAAAATGGGTTTTCTTGAGTAGCTTACATAATGCCTTTTGGGATTAAAAAATGCACCTTCCACATTCATGAGACTAATGAATTACATATTCAAATAATTTCGTACCAAGTATTTGATTATTTTTTTTTTAATTGGTTGAAAGGGTGTTGAAAGGTCCCTGAACCTTGTACAAGAGGTTTTTACATGTTTTCCAAGCCGACCGAGGAGGCCCAAGAGCTAAAGATCAAAGAGAAAGTAAAACACCACATGAGGGAAGGTGTCGCGATATCACGACCAGTTACGTTTTCACGGCCCACAGCATAGGGAAAAATCAAGGAGGAAAAGATGTCACGATATCGTGACATGTTGCACCGTTGCAGCCAAAAGAGGAAGAGATGTTGCGAAATCGCGACAAGAAGCAGCATCGCAGCCGAAGGAGAGAAAGTGTCACGATATCGCGACATGTTGCAAGGTTGCTGCCAGAAGAGAAGAAGTGTCACGATATCGCGACATGTTGCAAGGTTGGTGCTAGAAGAGAAGAAGTGTCGCAATATCACGACATGTTGCAAAATCACGGCCGAAGAGAAGAAATGTCACGATATTGCGACATGTTGCAAAATCACGGCCGAGGAGAAAAAGTGTCACGATATCGCAACATGTTGCAAGTATTTGATTATATATAGAGTATATTCTTACCTTTTCTAAATCTTGGGAGTAAAATCTTAAGCACTTATATTGGGTTCTTTCCATAATTTAGAGGAATGAACTATATTCCAACCATCCCAAGTGTTTTTTTGCTTAGACATCCATCTTCTATATTGGCTTCATGATTGATACTATGGAGTTCAAATGGATTTATCCAAAGTGGACATTCTTATAAAGTAGTTAAATCCTTCTAGTGCCACTAATTTATAGAGTTTTATTGGCTTTGTAAACTCTTATTATGATTTCATCTTTATTTCACTCCAATATAGCTTCCTCTTTACATTAGATTTTTTATTGGTTTTATGGGATTAAAACAAGATCCACCTATATTATATCATCACCATATAGTGGTATAACAATAACTTGGATATTATTCATGTATCACTTAACAAGATTCAAACCTGGTCTCCTCATTAAAAGTAAAAGAATTTAACCGATTGCGCCAATATCATTTGATTTCCCCATTACATCAATT
Source organism: Wollemia nobilis (assembly GCA_028583015.1). Taxonomy (NCBI): domain Eukaryota; kingdom Viridiplantae; phylum Streptophyta; class Pinopsida; order Araucariales; family Araucariaceae; genus Wollemia; species Wollemia nobilis. The sequence goes on from JAQPPZ010004257.1 coordinate 114,758, forward strand.
GAAAAATTTATATGTTTCTTTATGGTGGATTGTAACAAATTCATAAGCTTTCAACATATTGAAATAAAAAAATTGTTCAACACCTATCCTTGTATTTCTTAATCTCTCTTAGTCTTTAGAGACTAAGATAAATGCTTTACTATTTTTACTCGATCCAATTCTTGAGTAGAATGATTATCACATGACATATCATTCTAACAATTTCTTTATAGAAAAATATAATTACCACTCCATTTATGGTAAAATGTACATGCATTGGTGTGAGCAATTAAATAATGGAGATACTACTTTGCTTTCCAAAGAGACAATTATCCACACTGATCATTTGCCTCTATATTGTGTTCAATCCTAAAACAAAAATGAAAAATATTTACATGTGAAGTGGGCCTCTTATTTACAATAATTCCACATAGTAAAAGGGGAATACCAACACTATTGTTGATTGTTTGAGTTATCCTTTGTCTACTATTGCATTGACAATTATTGATATTTCACACTTGGGGTTTCAAACATGGGTTAGTCAATATCCTAATGAACTTAATTTTATCTTAGATCTTACATAGTTTTCAACATCCATGGATCTTCTTTAAACTTAACACCTTTTAAATATTTTTATATTAAGTAAAGGTTGTTACACAAGTTTGATAAGTTGTGTGTACCTCATGATAACTGTGTATTTATTCTCATGAAGGCACATTCTACTAATTATGGTAGTCATTTTGGCAAAAAAAGATACGTCATCATTTATAGTGCTTCTTTTATTTGTTACAAATGTAACATGCTATCCTTCACTTCTTGAGACATTGTGTTATCTATTGTTACTTTTAACCAAGTACTAAAAAATAAGTTTTGAGTTTTCTATTACCTATTTTTAGATGTCCTTGGGAAAGCATATATTTAATACTTTTTCATTAAAGTACAACACCAAAATTGTGTCTTTGTGGTTGTTGACTGCTTCATCAATATGACTAAGTCTATCGTATGCTACAAAACTAGTTATGCAAGTGATGTAGCCCAATTTATTTGACCTAGTTTGATGATCCGTGTCATGACCCTCCCTTGGCAAACTTATTCATATGATGAACTCATGGATTGATATGATACTTTGTCGATGACTATTTCATGTTTGGTTCTTGTAAAACATATATTTTATGGAATAATTTGATGTTGCTAATAGATTTACACTTTTTTAGGAAAAGATTTTTCTCATGGGTGGAAGAAAGAATTAACCACCAAGAACGAGATGCCACAAGAAAGGGAAATGATGTGATTATATATTCATCAAATGGCTTGAGAGCAACATGGATAAATGCTCTTTTCATGTAGTTGCATATCCTTAATTGCATGAGGAAAATATACTAAATCTTGGGTGAAACTTGTTTGTTGCTTGATAATATTTCTTTAATGTTATTTTATTGGATATAATCTTCTTTTAGATGAGTTTTATTTAGATATAAAGATATCCATTGCAAAGAAGAATAAATGTTTGGTTTTATTATTTTTTTGTCTTTTAAAAAAAATAAGAAAGGATATAAAGAAATTTATCTTTTGTTTGGCATTATTGTGTTAGCATGAATAAGGAAATATTAATATTATGTTTGTTTAAATTCAACAATGATGAATGTTTTTCATTAACGATTCTTGTTTTTGCCCACCATGGAAGAGAAAAATACTTCTCGTAGGAGAAATTCATTAAATAAGTATTTAATGACCCTATGTTTGATTATTTGAAAAATTATTATAACTCATGTTGAGTTGTTATCAAACTAGCAATCAAATAAGATGATAGTATTCAAAATCTCCAAAAATATTTATGGTGAGAACTTCTAAAAGTATAATATCATGTGTGTTGGTTTGTAATCATCTAACATACTCTAAATGAAATGGAGGTGTGTGAGTGTTTATTGGAGATAATGCTCGACCCACAAAGGATGCTTCAAACAAATTGAATAATAGATATTGAGGGGGTATTTTTTAGAGGAAGATGGAAAGAAAATGGGATTTTGGAAGAGGGAGAGCGGTAAAAGATATTGAAGGAAGAAAAATAGGAGCTAGAAATCGAAGATTACTTACCTTACTGAATTTCACTACATTATTCAAGTGGACTTCAAAGAATCATTATTCTAGTTCAAAAGCTCAAAGTGGTGTTTTTTATAAGTTTAAGTCTATTTTCCGAAACAAGCATAGCCGATAAGGTTTATTGGAATGAGAACCTTTCTTCCTTCTCTAAAGAAATATTAAAAATGTTTTCTATTTATATCTATCACCCTACTATATGTATTTAAGCTCCTCTTTGATGGACTGAGTATGTATCTTCTCTATTAGAGCTATCACTAGTGATGAATACCATTAAACTTGAGTTGCTTAGCTAGAGATATTTAGTTTGAAGAAAAAATCTTAGAAGGGAGTCAAATGTGAATTTAACCTGCAAGCCTAGAGCTCTTGGAGAAATTTCTGGGTGAAGACTTCTAAAGCTTAGAATATAATATCATCAGGGTTGTTTTGTTTAAGATAATAATTTTTAGATTATTTTGTTAGTTCATTTCTTATATATGGAATTTGACTAGTTTGAATTATGTCGAGGCCTTGATAGTGTTACTTGGTGAACAGACCAGGTAATAATATTTCCTTACCACAGACATCATAAGATTAATTTTAGACTATACGTTTGGGATATTAGTAGGGAGATTATTTTTAATTCTATGTTATTAACACCATAGATACCAAAGAAAGATAGTCTTCATTTCTTGAGAAAACGTTTTTTGTAGGACTACCCAAACATTTGAACTTGTTTCGACCATATTTTACTCATTCGGACTCAGATTGAGCTAAAATTTTAAGGGTAGATGCCTAAAAAATCCTAGAACGTCTCCACAAAATTTTATATCATTTTAAGCAACACATATCCTAGCACTTTCCTATGTGTGAATGATATTTTTGGAAAGTGGTTGTGCAAGGTTTTCATCTGGGTTGAGTGCAAGCAGCTCCAGAGGTTGGTTTTTGGGGCCTTTGCACCCTAGAGGCCAATATTTTTGTGGTTTCTACTCAATATTTTAGCAAGATATGTTGCAGCGGATCCAATATGGGTTAGAAATCTATCTTTCAATAGATCCTATTTTGAACTTGAGTGACAATGGCTTCCAATTTGTTGCACAAAATAAAAGTGAAAACCATACCTTTCCACAATATTTAGGGCAAGGATTAAAGAGATCACAAAATAAGTTTCAAGAATTTGATCAAAAAATGGCTCAGATCTCAAGTGATTCTAGTGCTAAGGTGCACCCACAAAATAAATCTACTGTGAAAATCCTTATCAAGGGTAAGAATTTCGAAGACCCGGCCCCAAAAATAAATTTTAGGGATGCCCTCCATAGTGGAAAGCCTCAACCCAATGCTAATATTAATCTTAGGGCTTCCCATAAACCTTTGAGAATGCCTAATATTGATCCTAGGAAAACAAAGTCAATATATCTTAAAACAACTAATGGAACTCTTATTGTTAAGCTTGATATGGGTAACATTCAGACTGGAATTGAAGATCTAGAAAAAAGAGGACTAATTTATTGGTTTGTGGGTTTTTGTACGAGCCTATCTGCTTTCAAAGTTTGGGCTACAAAAAGCTAGAAAAATAAAGGTGAGTAACAAATATCTATTTATTCAAATGGTTATTTTCGTGTTTTATTTGCTAATAATGAAGATAGAGATAAAATGTTTCAAGGGGTCCCTGGTTCTTTGGAAGGGCAAGGCTTTTCATGAAGCTCTAGCATACTAAATTTAAAGCCAAAGAAGACGTGCCTTCTACAAATCCCGTGTGGGTTAGACTCTTTGGCCTCCCTATTGAATTTTGGAATCCTACTATTTTTTCTTCAATTGGAAACTCTTTAGGAACTTTTATGATGACTATTGATTGTACTAAAAATTTTGAACATATTATTTATGCTCGAATATGTGTTTTAATGGGTTTTGATAAACCCTTACCAAAAAATATCACTTTACAATTTGGGGAAGTCACTTGGGAGAAAATAGTGGACTATGATAATATTCCTTTTCATTGTAGAATTTTCCATGAATATGGTCATTTGGCTAGTGCTTGCCCAAATAAAATTCTTGATCAAAAGAAAGAAGATATAAAATCAGCAAGTTTTCAAATGCCTAAGAAGAAGAACACTCAGAAAAAAGTAGTTATGAAGGATCAATCAAAGTCATCTGCTAATATGTTTGAAATCCTTTACACGAATGATGTCCCAAGTGAGGAAGAAGAAATAATGGAAATAAAAATCTTAGAAACATAATTTAAAGATGAAGGGAAAAACTCAGAGACAAACCAACAAATTAAAGATTTTCAACAGAAAAAAAAAAAGAATAAATTTTACACAAGAAAAACAATCTTTTAAATGTCAAAACTTCAAATAATACAGGTCCCAATATAGACTCTATTGAACCCTCTAGTAACACTTTGGTTGTGTACGAGCTTTCATCAAGTTTAGAAGCCATCTCATATTCAATTGGAGTAAGTCAAGAAATAGGGAAAAAAATTAAGTATGGATTCTAATCAAAAGGCAGGTCGCAAGACCAATCAATGTCATATGGTAAAATAAGGTTAAAACCTTGTAGAGGAAGGTAATATTAATGCCCTTCCCAACTTTAGCCCTGGTATTAATGAATATCATCACTTGGAATATTAGAGGATTCAAAGGGAGTCTTTCAAAACAAAATGAAATTAGAAGAATGATTCAGATAAATCATCCACATCTTGTTTTCCTTCAAGAAATGAAGATGTCAATAGAGGATATGGACTCTATTGCTAGTAAAATTTGACCAGCTGGAAAAGTGGTTTCCCTCAATTCCCAGGGGACTTCTAGTGGCATTTCTTGTCTTTGGGACCCAAAAGAGGTAGTTATTTATAATATGGTTGGAATTTGGGGTCTTTTGGCTATAGCTATTCAAAGTAGCCATTCCAACAAAATTATGCTATGCATTACTGTGTATGATCTGAATACTTTGGAGGAAAAAAGAAGATAGTGGAAGGATATAACTTATATTATCTCTCATCTTCCTGAAGCTTGGATCTTGATCGAAGGAGATTTCAATACCATCCTCTCTCTTGATGAGAAAATGAGGGAAATATAAATTTGGATAGAAGCATTGACCTCATGAACGAATATATTTCAAACCTCCATATTGTGGACATCCAACCAGATAGTGGCCTTATGACTTGGTCTAACATAAGGTAAGGCTTAGCTTGTATAATGGAGATATTGGATAGGTTTTTGCTCTCTAAAAATTTCTTAATCCATGGTCACATTTATAAAGTGAAGACTCTTAACAATGTTGGTTCGGATCATTGGTAAATCATGGTGGAAATGTGGAAAACCAATGTGATTTTCTCTCCTTTTTGTTATCAATTAATGTGGCTCAGAGATAGTTCCTTTAGACCTCATGTGAAATAATGGTGGAAGGAAGGTAAGCTTAGGTATGGGACTACGATGTTTTGTTTTACCAAAATATTGCAATACATTAAAGCCAAAATCAAGACTTGGAACTAGAAGGAGTTTGGGGATGTTCATAAAAAAAATATGAAGTTATTGATCAAATTGAAAATTTGAATAATAAAATCCATTTATATGCCCTCACAGAGAGTAGAAGTGCAAATGAAATTAAACTCACAACTCAGTTAGAGGAATGGAAAAAAGAGAAGAAATCTTATGGAAGCAAAAATCTAGAATTTAATGGCTCAAAGAAGGAGATTGAAACACAAATTTCTTCCACAAATATCTTCTAGCTTAAAGATATCACAACTTTATTTCTTCCCTAAAATCAGATTTTGGAGATGTTGTCTACACTCGGGATGGCATGAACTCTATTTTTTTTTTTTGTGGAAAATATCCCAAAAGGGATGCCACTTTCGGGTAAGACCCAAGGAGGCAGGGGTATCCATTCCACCAAAAATGCCCAGGACTCGGACCTGGCCTACCACCTTTGACATACTCAAGGAGCAAACAAACACACAAAACCAATTTAAAAATAAGTAAATAACAAAAAAAAATAATAAAATAAAATAAAAAACATGCTCCTTGAGTGTGTCAAAAACAAAAGCACAACCAAACACGCACAATAATATAAAAGAAACCACAACACAAACCACATAGAAAAACACAAGAACCACATAACAAAACACAAACAAGACATAAACAACAGAACAATACAAAGACATAACCCAAAAAAAACATGAAAAATAAACACAACCAAAACTTGAAAAATAAAATAAATAAAATAAAAATAAAAAACAACCAACAACAGACAATAAACAAAAACAAAAAACATAGAAAACACTCACACATAAAAACACGAAATAACACAAACAAAGAGAAACCCAAGAACAAGAACGAAAAAAATACAAGAACAATAACAAAAAACATAAAAAACAAAACAAAACAAAACAACACAACAAAAACACAAGAACAACAAAAATCAACACAAAGAACACAAAAACAAAACAAGACAAAAGAACCCACCCACCTTTAAAAACTAAACAAGAAAAAAAAAATATGAACAAAACAATGACCTATCTAGACCAGAAGACTATCAAGGCAAGAATCAACAGAGGAAAAAAAATAAAGAATAGAATGAGCTAGGGAACTAAAAAAAACTGAATGAACCAAAGAGAAGCCAAAAAAAAACAAGAAGAAACTAGGTACCTTCAGAACTGGAGCCATCCAAAGAAATGATAGAAAGAAGAGCTTCCCTAATTTGAGAAGCCCACCATATAGGAGGGTGGCCATAACAAGTAATATCACATTTGTCCAAAGCCCAATTAGCTAAAGCATCAGCACTCTTGTTTTGATCTCTGACCACATGATTGTAATCAACTTTCAAAAATCCCATTTGGATTAACCGAATCTTCTCAATAATTCTTTTTATTCTCCAATCCACCTTATGATTCTTAGAAGGAGTCTTCAAGATATTAATCATAAGTTGAGATTCATACTCAACTAACACCTTTTCCCATCCAACATTAGTAGCCTCATGAAGGCCTCTAAGGATGCCATACCCCTCAACAAGGTTATTGGAAAGAATACCCAAATTATCAACAAAAGTAAAAACCAAGGAGCCATCTGAAAGTCTACCAATTCCTCCCACACTGGCTTTTCCAGGATTCCCCCTAGAGGCTCCATCGATATTGACTTTTCCAAAATCCTTAGGAGGAGGTTGCCAATTTCTAGTCCTATCCATCTTACTAATACTCAAATTCCCTTTAAGTTGGTTGCCCTTAGAAGGATTAATATTCAATCTTTGCATCACTTGATCCCATCTTTGGTGGGATTTTTGGGGGTGATTAAGGAGTTGATGGACTGATTCAACTAAGTTGGCTATGGTCTTTTGCCAAATATAGTGAATATCCTTCCTATATTGATTAAAAATTTGGATGTTCCTTTCATTCCAAATATTCCAAAGAAGAATGGTAGAACCCATCCAAACTAACTGCCTAATAAAATGATCAACACCCTCTTGATTAGGCCAATCCCTCCAAAGTCGTTCAAAAGTAAAAAAATTGGACCACTGTAAGCCAAGCAAAGTGGCCATTCTCCTCCATAGCTCAGAGGCTAAAGTACACTCAATAAAAATATGTTTGATATTTTCTACATTCTCTTCAGACATTTCACATATAAAAGTGCCATGAAAACCATGCTTCATAAGTTGTTGACCAGTAAGCACCCTACGATGCAATAAAAGACAATTAAAGGACCTCACCTTAGGCCAAAACTTTTGATCCTAAAATTGAGAAAATATGTCAGAAGAATGGTTGGGATTATTATGGCATGAGGTCAAATAACCTTGAGCAACTGAATACTCACCCTTAGTAGTGTTGTTCCATCCAAAACAATCTTTTTCATGGGACCAAGAGAGGGATATCATATGAAGGATGCCTTGGATATCTTGTCTTTACCTTTCTAGGATTTGAATAGGCCAGTCCTCAATAGGGATCCAATATCTACCAACCTTTGAATTACCAGTATGGTACCGATAGTAATTAGCCACCTTTATCCAATTAGCTCGGTGAAGCTCCTCCATCCAAGGCCTCCAATCGGGAAACTGAGTTATCAAAGGCTTGTGACCATCCCAAGAATCTATCCAAAAATTTGCATGTTGACCATTATGAATGATCCAAAATAATTTTTCTTTATCAAATCCTCACCAGTCTTAAGAACTACTAAAATGGGAGAACCTTTGGTAGGAATTTGATAGTGAACAAGGTCTTCAGGACTTTTGTTCTAAGCATATTTAGCACGGATATTATTGGCCCAAAGAGCATTGGGGTTATGTAACATCCTCCAATATAATTTAGCAGCTAAATATTTGTTGTTATTAATTGAAGACCGGAATCCTAACCCCCCTTCACTCTTAGGAAGACATAAAGTATCCCATTTCACCAAGGCCCATTTTATTTTCTCCTTAGTACCACTCCAAAGGAAACGATGACTGATTTGATCCAATTCTCGAAGAACAGCCTTTGGGATATTCAAAACGGAATAAACATAAATAGGAATAGCTTGAAGGAATGATTTGACCAAGGTGATTCTACCCTCAGAATAAAGCCACTTGTTGGTCCACTTTCCAATTTTCTTCTTGACTTTGTCCAACAACCAATTCCAATATTTATTTTTCTGCCTTTGAATATTTATGGGAATACCTAAATAAGTGATTGGAAGATAGGTCTTCTTATATATTAATTTATCCAAGACCATGGATTCCTATCTAGCAGAGCAGTGAAAGAAAATGACTTTAGATTTGTCTTCATTGATCAATTGCCTAGTAGCCTTAGAAAAATAGCTAATGATTTGCTTAATATTAGAAGCTTCCTTAATTGTAGCTTTACCTAAAAGAGTAGAGTCATCCACAAATTGAAGATGAGAGATAGGTCTAGCTCCATGAGCAATGGTAACTCCCTCAAGGGTTTTTTATTCCCTCTTTTTGGTTATAGTCCTACCCAAGCATTCAACAAGAATGATGAATAAATAAGGGGATAGCGGGTCACCTTGCCTAATACCTCTAGAATCTAGGAAAGACTGAGAAGGCCTGCCATTGATAAGAACTAAGTAGGAAACTAAAGAGATACATCCCATAATCCAATCCATCCAATCCTTAGAGAAACCAAATTGCCTCAAAACTTTGATAAGGAAGTGCCAATCCACTCTGTCATAAGCTTTGGATAAGTCTAACCGAATGAACATAGAAGGAGAATTATGCATATCCATGGAATGGATGGCTTCCTAAGAAAGAACTATCTCATCTACTATTTGACGTCCTTCCACATATCCCCATTGATCTGGGGAAATAATCTTATGCAAAAGAGGCTTCAACCTTTCTGCCATGATTTTAGTAATGATTTTGAGAAGAACATTACATAAATCAATAGGTCTAAAAGCTGAGATTTGGTCAACCTCTTGAGCTTTTGGAACAAGAGTAATATATTTTTTATTGATAACCTTCAAAATTTCTTTGGCTTTCCTGGCTTCTTCCACCACCTATAATAAATCAACATGAAGGATATCCCAGAACTATTGGTAGAACTCAATAGGAAAACCATCGAGACCGGGGTTTTCCTTTTTGTATTTTAAAAACTACTTGTTGAAGCTCATTGATAGTAATAGGAGCAGTCAAAATAGAGTTCTCCTCAGAAGTGATAAGAGAAGGGATTGCTTGAAGAACATTTTGTTGTGAAGCTGAGTCAAGAGGAGTAGCAGCAAAAATATTGGAAAAGTAATCAACAACAATAGAGTTCATGTCATCCCAAGTATAAACAACATCTCCAAAATCTGATTTTAAGGAAGAAATAAAGTTGTGAGATCTTCGAGCTAGAAGAGATTTGTGGAAGAATATGACATGAACTCTATTGTTGTTGATTAATTTTCCAATATTTTTACTGCTACTCCTCTTGACTCAGCTTCTTAACAAAATTTTCTTCAAGCAATCTCTTATCATATCACTTCTGAGGAGAACTCTATTTTGACTGCTCTTGTTACTATCAATGAGCTTCAATAGGTAGTTTTTAAAATGCAAAAAGGAAAAACCCCAGGTCCTGATGGTTTTCCCATTGAGTTTTACCAAGATTTCTAGGATATCCTTCATGTTGATTTATTAGAGGTGGTGGAAGAAGCTAGGAAATCCAAAGAAATTTTGAAGGTTATCAATAAAAATTATATTACTCTTGTTCTAAAAGCTCAAGAGGTTTATCATATCTCAACTTTTAGACCTATTTATTTATGTAATGTTCTTCTCAAAATCATTACTAAGATCATGACATAAAGGTTGAAGCTTCTTTTGCATAATATTATTTCCCCTAAACAAGGGGGTTATGTGGAAGGGCATCAAATATAATATGAGATAGTTCTTGCTCAAGAAGCCATCCATTTCATGGATATGCAAAAATATCCTTCCATTTTCATTCGGTTAGACTTATCCAAAGCTTATGACATAGTGGATTGGCACTTCCTTATCAAAGTTTTGAGGTAATTTGATTTCTCTTTGGATTGGATGGATTGGATTATGGGATTTATCTCTTCAGTTCCCTACTTAGTTCTTATCAATGGCAGGCCTTCTCATTCATTCCTAACTTCCAAAGTTATTAGGCAAGGTGACCCGCTATCCCCTTATTTATTCATCATTATTTTTGAATGATTGGGTAGTACTATAACCAAAAAGAGATAAAATAAAACCCTTGAGGGAGTTACCATTGCTCATGGAGCTAGACCTATCTCCCGTATTCAATTTTTTGATGACTCTACTCTTTTAGGTAAAGCTATAGTTAAGGAAGCTTCTAATATTAATAAAATCATTAGATATTTTTATAAGTCTACTGGGCAATTGATCAATGAAGATAAATCTAAAGTTATTTTTTCACTGCTCTACTAGACAGAAATCCATGGTCTTGAATAAATTAATATATAAATACCTCCTTTCCAATCAATTATTTAGGTATTCCCATCAATATTCAAAGGTGAATTGGTTGCTGTACAAAGTCAAGAATAAAATTGGAAAGTGGACCAATAGGTGGCTTTCTTCTGGGCGTAGAATCACCTTGGTAAAATCAGTCCTTCAAGATATTACTATTTATGTTTCTTCTGTGTTGAATATTCCAAAGGCTATTCTTCGATAACTGGATCAAATCAGTCATTGGTTCCTTTGGAGTGGTACTAAGGAGAAAAGAAAATGGGCCTTGGTGAAATGGGATACTTTATGTCTTCCTAAGAATGAAGGGGGGTTAGGATTCTAGTATTCTATTAATAACAACAAAAATTTAGCTACTAAATTATATTGGAGGATGTTGCATCACCCCAATGCTCTTTGGACCAATAATATTTGTGCTAAATATGTTGAGAAAAAAAATCCTAAATACCTTATTCGCTATCAATTTCCTAACAAAGGTTCTCCCATTTTAGTAGTTCTTAATATTTGTGAGGATTTGATAAAGAAAATTTAATTTTGGATCATTCATAATGGTCAGTAGGCAAATTTTTGGATATTCTTGGGATTTTCACAAGCCTTTAATAACTTAGTTTCCTGATTGGAGGCCCTGGATGGAGGAGCTTCACCGAGCTAACTGGATAAAGGTGTCTAATTACTATTGGTACCATACTGGTAATTCAAAGTTTGGTAGATATTGGATCCCTATTAAGGACTGGCCTATTCAAATCCCAAAAAGGCAAAGACAAGATATCCAAGGTATCCTTCATATGAGATCTCTCTCCTAGTCCCATGAAAAAGATTTTTTTGGATGGAACAACACTACTAAGGGTGAGTATTCAGTTGCTCAAGGTTATTTGACCTTATGTCATAATAATCCCACCCAATCATCTGACATCTTTTCTCAGTTGTGGGCTCAAAATAATTAGTTCATGATAATGTTGTCAAATTGCTAATAAATATGAAATAAGGGGTTGGAATGGATGTTCGTATGGGTGATAGCATATTTCATGCCCCCATAATCTATATATGACTATAAATATATTTGGAATCACTCTATTAAGCTACTTTTTGGTTGGAATGGTGTGAGAAGATCTCGATTTTTCATTTATAATCTTAGCTAAATGAATATTCTAGAGTTTGCTTGAATGTGCTAAAAATTCTATGTGAAATTAAAGATAGTTTCATCGCTTAAAGGAAACCATTATTGATTTGTGATAATAATGCTAATACCTATTATATATTGTAAGTTTTCATGATATTACATATGTAGTGTTTGTGAATTTGAATGGTTTATTTTATAATCATGAAGGAGAAAATATTTTTTATGAAAATTAATGCTAAGGAGTTTGAATAACTGTTCCTTAGGGAATTATTTGGAATATGCTAGTCTACAGGCAGTAAGACTGTGTGATTCTATTTTATATTTTTATAGATATGAAAAACCATTTGTAGCAAAGGAAGAATGAGATTTTCTTTGGTATGGAAGAAAATATTTGATGTTGTGATATACTTGAATTTTGGGGCATCGAGCCCATTTTTTGCAAAAGAAAAATATGGATTTCTTTTGGGATGTTGTTAAAGCTTTGATAAATAGAAGTAAATATATATTTTTCAATTGTAATTTGTTAAAAACATAGAAAGAAAAGATAGACTATGTTTTATGGAAATTTTGTATGCAATGAAAAATAATTCATGCATTAGGGACTGCACTCTCATGTTATTGGTTGTTATGATCCCTTAAGACATATCCTTCTTGGTGGCTAAATGAAGGACTCAAATAAGAACTAGAATGAAGATTATATGAACATATAACAATGAAAAATATTTTAGTTTGATGTCTTTAGCACCATTCCATCATAAAATAGAAACAGAGGAAGAGAAATAAACATCTATTATTGATGAATGAATAATTGATACATTCGAGTAAGGGTATGAGTCCATTTATGTAGGAAGATAGGTTCATTGGAAACACTTTACCTAACTGTGAAAGGGACAACTTACACATATACAACTTGCACATTGACACTTGTGCATTTACTATGGTGCATGTAGTAACTAGATAAATTCCCCCTAAAGTAATCTAACATAACTGAATGATTTAATTTATTCTAACACCCTCCTGTATTACATTATTTGGTATGTAGTTCTTTTGAATCATAGATGATTTTTTAAGGTTTGAAACTAAATTTTTCCAAGTGCCTTCGTAAAGATGTCTGCTAGTTGACCTTCTGTAGGAAAATACTTGAAGATAATGTGCTTGTTCTGGAAGTGTTATCTGATGAAATAACATTGAGATTTGATATGCTTTATTATTTCATTTATGATTGGATTCTTGATCAGGTATAGTACTCCTTGATTATTGTATAATATCATAGTTGAAGTTTTTTTGATTCCCATCTCAGATAATATGTATTGTAACCATAGGGCTTCATAGGTTGTATCTCTTACTACTAGTATTCTACTTCAGTTGATGATTGTGCTATTGTATGTTGTTTCTTGTTGTGCCAAGATATGGACCCTGATATGAGCTAGAAGACATAACCAGAGGTAGATTTCCTATCATCAATAGACCCAGTATAGTCTGAATTTGAGTATCCTTGTAGATAAAATTCTTTGACATTATTCATATAAATTAGTCCATAATCTGTAGTCTTCTTGATATATTGTAATATTATTTTTGTAGCCTTCCATTGACTTTCTATTGGTTCTTGCATGAACTATGAAAGATAATTTATTGCAAATTCTATATCTGGTCAATATTTTGTTAAGTACAAAAGGCTTCCAATCAATTATCAATACATTGTTGCTAGAATCAATGGTGTTTTATTATTTTTGGATAGTTGAATTCCTTGTTCCATTGGTGTATATTTGGGCTTGCACTCTATCATCCTATATTTTTCAATAAGGGCTTTTGCATATTTTTATTGAGTGATAACTATTTTATCTTCTCCTTGATAAATCTCTAAGCCAAGGTAGTAGTTCATTAGCCCCAGATCTATCATTTCAAAATCCTTTTCTAGATCCTTTTTTATATCACTTATTAACTTTTTTGAACTTCTAATAATAACTATGTCATCAACATAGACTATGAGGATCAAGATATTATTTCTAATATTCTTGGTATATAGACTGGGATTTGTTGTACTTTTGTTGAAGTTATGATGTACTAGATGATTATTGATATTGATATTCCATGCTCTAGGAGCTTGTTTCAAGGCATAAAGAGATTTATTCAATTTGCATACCTTATTTTTCTATCCTTTAATGAAAAAACTTTCAGGTAGTGTCATATAGAATTCTTCCTCCAATTCACCATTAAGGAATGCACTTCTTACATCCATCTAATGAAGTTTTCATACCTGATGAGCTACTAAAGCATAAACTATTTGAATAGTAGTCATTTGAGTTGTTGGTGCAAATGTTTCTTCATAGTCGATTCCTTTTGTCTAAGTATACCCTTTGGCCACTAGTAGAGCTTTGTATTTATATAGTGTTCCATCTACTTTGTATTTGATTTTGTACACCCACTTGCACCCTACTACATTTTTTTCTAGAGGCAGGTTTAATAAATCCCATATCTTATTCTTCTTGAGTGATGCATATTCAGATTCCATGGCTGCTTTCCAGTGTGAGTTTTTTAGTGCTTAAGAAATTGATATTGGTTCCACTATATTACTTAGCATTCCTCTATTTATTCTGATCATACTACGAGTTTGAGATCCTGTAGCTATAATATCTAGCATCCTTTTCGTATTTTATTCTCTGAGAGTATCCATTTCTCTATAGTATACTTGATGCTTATGTATCATGTTCTTATGATTCTAGCTCCATGCTCATTGCATATTCTTCAGGTATATTTAGGAGAACTTTTGTGTCACCACTGGATTCATCTATGTTGATTTTTACTTTCTCATCAAAGATCATATCTCTGCTAATATAAATTTTTTTTGTAGATGGATCTAATATTCAGTATCATACAGTTTAATTATCATACCCAACAAATATCCCTATCACATTTTTGTCCTCTCACTTGGTCCTATTTTGCTTTGGAATATGCATGTAGGCTTTGCATCCAAATATCTTTAGTCTTTCAATATTGGGATTTTGTCATAACCATGCTTCTTCTGGTGTAATAATCTTGAGTACTCTTATTGGTAGTATGTTTTGTATGTAGATAGTTGTTTGCACTGCTTCAACCCAGTATTTGTGATCAAGTTGTGTTTCTTTTAACATACATATTACCATTTCTATTATTGATTTGTTTCTTCTTTCTGTAATTCCATTTTGTTGAGGTTAGTATGTTGTAGTAAATTACCTTTTAATTCCATTGTCTTCAAGAAAAGAGTCACATTATTTAGAGACAAATTCTCCTCCTCTATCTGAACGAAGTGCTTTTGTGGTATTTCCTAATTCTTTTTAAACTTGAAGTTTGAATTGCTTGAAGTATCTAAATTCTTTTGATTTGTTCTTCATAAAATTACCCACATCTTTCTAGTATGATTGTCAAAAAATATCTGAAAGTATTTATGTCCTCCAACACTATCAACTTTCATTGGACCACACAAATCTATATATATTATTTCTAGTGGATGTTGAGTTCTATGTTGATGAAGTTCAAAATGAATTCTATGTTGTTTACCTTCTAAACATTATACACATACAATAGTTTCTATATATAAGCTAGGTATTCATTCTACCATTTGATATCTGAATAATTCCTTCATTGATGTCTCACTGGTATGTCCTAGTCGTTTGTGCCATAGTTCTAAAGCATTGACTGAAAGAGTTGAGTGAATAGTAGTGTATAGTACAAATAGGCCATTTTTATATGATCCTGATGCTATCATTCTTCCCTTTCTAGAGATCTGACATTGCTTTCTACCAGTTATAACCTTGAACTCAATAGTTAAGTCTTAATCCATGAGCTAAGAAACAAAATTAGACTAGTGGTTAATCCTGGAACATACAATACATTTTTTACTATACCTCTTCCATCCTTAAGATTTACTAGAATATTTCTAATTCATTTTACTTCATATATTTTATTATCTGCTACTGCAATTGGCTTTTATTTTATCTTCTTCAAAAAATTTAACCAATGTATATTCCCTATCATATGCTTATTTGCACCTGAATCTATATACCAATACTCCATGATGTTGTTTAGTATTTTATGATATAGTGCTTTTGTAAGAATATAGTTCAATTTTGGTTGATTTTGTACAATTTTTGTAAAGATAAAAAAATCAACTTCTTAACTTATTACTCCTATTGAACTAAGCACTTTTCAATTTTGAAGAGGTTTTAGTGTTAAATTTATTTTGTCCCTTTTTGAGTTGTTTTTGAGACAAGAATATAAATTTCCAACTTCAATAAAATATCTTAATAACCCCTTTTTGTAACCCTTAGGATTTTATTCAAGTGTTTCTAATTTCCAATAACCTAGTTTGATGTAGTAACCCTTTCCACTCCCAAATTTAGAAAATTAGAACATTAATATTTGCAAATATTAAATGGATTTATTCCAAGTAGTATCCCTTATTTATCCTAAGTTATATTTTGTAAATATTATATTAATTTCCCTAAGTTTTTATTTCAAAAAAATATTGATTTCATTTAATATCTCAAACTTAACTTACAACCTTATAACTCCTTTTTTTAAATGAAAGAAAACTAGATGAGGAAATATTTTATTAAGGCTTTGTACCTTTATGAAGATAGATCTATCCTTCTTGAGCACTAATTCCCTAAGGTGTACTTTGGCTTTAATGATATTCTTTAATGTTGGTTGACTAAGAGTTTTTTTTAGTACTCTCGACTTGCTCTGGATTGTTGTCGAATCGCTACCAAACTACTGTCGATCTTCTGCTAAACTACCATCGATCTATTAAGCTACCATCAATCTATCAAAATACCATCGATTTGTCAAACTATCATCAAATTGTTGCTATGTATGCTTTTTCCAAGGTCCAAGGCCCCTTTAATAATTGGT
Source organism: Wollemia nobilis (assembly GCA_028583015.1). Classification (NCBI taxonomy): domain Eukaryota; kingdom Viridiplantae; phylum Streptophyta; class Pinopsida; order Araucariales; family Araucariaceae; genus Wollemia; species Wollemia nobilis. The sequence goes on from JAQPPZ010004257.1 coordinate 131,718, forward strand.
TAGTTGAGTGACAAATATCATGGTAAAATTTTTAACACTCCATGGATGCTTCGGCTATTTGGTGGAGATGTCGAGCTTACTCTTGTGATAAATGTCACCTTTAGCTAAGAATTTTCTATTCTCCTTTGAGCACTATCCAATAAATGCTTAGTATTCAACATTTATGAGACTTACTTGTTGTAATAGACATATATCAAGCTATTAGTTGTACATAATCCCTCTTCTGCATGGAGTATGGCTACCAAGAGAGAATTGTAACATATTTTTTGTGAGCATTATTTAGATTTTATATTGAGGAGTGACAAGTGGCATCTACATGCCCTTATCTTTATCAATTCTTTCTTGAAGGCTCTCCAATGCATTTTCCACCCTGTTCTTTTTTGTTCCACATAGATGCTGAAATATCTCCAACCAAGCAAGCTTGTGGTGGAGCTATGGTGGAGATATGGAGGAGATTTGGTGGAGCTTTGGTAGCCTTTGAGAGGATTTTGAATGGCAGTGCTTGGATGAGGACTCCTTGATGTTCCACTTATGGTAGAAATGCTCCTTTATTGGATGTATCTTTCTTTGATAGGAATGTTCCTTTGTTTTGATGTATGCTTACTCTTTTGCTTTATACACTACTTGATTTTTACCTGTGTTTTTTCTTCTATAGGTTCAACCATCCAAGATACGTAGAGGATGAGCCAAAAGAGAGGCTCTTTTATATGCTTGGAAGAATGATAGTATTCAGCCACCTTTGGCTAATTCAACCTACTTGTAGTGTACCTTTGAGGCACTTTCCTATTTGTCCTTTTTCCTATGTAGAATGAGTTAGAGTAGTGCAACTCAATGTATCAATATATGTAAATAAGATGTATTTTATCCCTTTTCTTGCACTCCCTTTTTGTAGGTCTAGTATTCTGATTTGTATGGCAGAATTTTGAATGCAATGTAGGGTTTTGAGGTTATCTTTTTGCTTAGACACCTTCCTATTTTTGCTTGGATATTATGATGACAAATCCAATCTAGATAGAAGTAGAAATATGATGCAATTTTTTGCACTTTTATCCTTGTAATTAACCCTATAATGCTTTGGATTTGAGACTCATCAAGTCTCAATATTTGAAGCTTCTACTTCTATTTTTGGTTACTCATATTCTTCTCCAAGTTTTTGGAGGATTCTAACCTATTTTGGTGGACTCTCTTGGCTACAATGTGTTGCAGATTTTTGTGCTTGAATAGTGTCTTTAGACACTAAATACAAATTAGATTATGTACCCTTCAAAAAACACAAAACTAATTAATTTTTTAGAGTAGTATAATAGTGCAAGTCTTTCACTTTTAATGCACTAATATTACACCTTATCACTCCAATCAACTCTCAAATTAATGCACTAAAAATTTACTACAACTAATCAATAATAACCTAAAATGAATCTGTAAGAGTTATTCTACAATTTCACTATTATCAATATTGTAGTACTTATCTTCTTTTTCTTTTTCCAAAGTAGATGATAGGTAGTTGATAGAAGAAATTTTGAAATCTAATCAACTCCTACTTAATGTGCAAATGAATCTTAAAAAGAACTTTTTATTTTTGCACTTTTGTAGACTGTAATCCAATTTTCTATTTACAACTTTAATCAAAATTTAGGTGCTTCTAAAAAATCTAATAAGTAAACCAATTAATGAACCTACTTTAATGAAAAAGTTGCATACCTTTTTTGTAGATCTTTTATCACTTTTGTAGAGGATGTAGATCTTGGTATCTAGGATCACCAAGTTGATGCTACAAGTATGACCTTGCAGCTCTTTGTAGACTATCCTAAACAACTCCTTCTTCATCAAATTATGGTCTTGAAATTTCTTTCACAAGCCTAGGATTTGATGTATTGTTCTCCTCTTGTGTTCTCCTCCTTCTGCTACATATTTGGAGAAGTCTTTGTCTCTTAAGTGGTGCCTTCTTGCTATGAGAGGAAATCTTCAAATCTCCAATATCTGGTGAGTGTTTTCTATCTTCAAGTCTTCTTGTTGAATTCTAACTTCAAGCAAGATCTTCTTCTAATATTTAGAACTCCTTGCTAAATTCTTCTTCACATATTTGGCACTCCTTACCAAAATATTCTTCTCTTGGGCTTGTTGTTGGATGGTGATAATTGTCCCAATTCCTTCACTATCAGGGGCTTCCCCTTGGTAATGGACTTCTCCAATGAGTTCTCCTTTGAGAATATTTTAGTAAGGCTCTCCTTAATTCTACCACCTAGAATATTTTGAGATTTTTTGATAGTGACTGATCTAGAGGTGCATCAGGTTGATAAAAAAACTTAGACTCAATGATAATGGTGGTTTTCCTATTGACCTACATAGACTAGATCTACCATGGCTCTAATACCACTGATGACTTTAGCACCATTCCATCATAAAATAGAAAGAGAGAGACAAAGAAACATCTATTATTGATGAATGAAAAATTGATACATTCGAGTAAGGGTCTGAGTCCCTTTATGTAGGAATATAGGTTCCTTGGAAAACACTCTACCTAAATGTGCAAGGGACAAGTTGCATATATATAGCTTGCACACTGACACTTGTGCATTTACTATATTTCATGTAGTAACTAGATAACTTCCCCCTAAAGTAATCTAACATAACCAAATGATGTAATATATTCTAACACAGTTTCCATTCTTATAGTTCATGATGGAATGGACTTTGTAAATAATTGCATATTCATTTTACTAAAGGCATTTTGGATGTATCTATATAATAATTATTGTTGCTAGAATTCTCTTGAGTGAAGAGAAATACTTTAAAGACTATGTAATTAGAGAATTCTATGGAAAGAATGGTTAAATATATTTGAACCAACAAGCTATGTATCAATCTATTTGTATTGTTGAAAAATATTATTATTATTTTCATTTTTGGCAATATAAAATAAAAGAGTTGATATTGATTTGACTAAATATATATGTGTAGATGTTTCATTTGTCTAAACAAGAAATATTATTAGACTCTGATAAGGTGATTGGATTTTAGTAGTTAGGATGGTAAATTAATGAAATATTCTTGCTAAAGCATGATGTTAGAATGATTTTTTAAAGCATCATAAAGGATATTGATGGTTTTTATATAACATGTGCCTTAGTAAAGAAGGATGGTATTAATATAATAGAAATATGATAATTCATTTTGGGTTGCCTTTGAAGGGGACAAGTTTGTGATAGGGTGAATCCTAGATTTCTATTATAAGATAGTCTTTGGAATACAAATTCTTAAAGTAATTTTGGATATGTAAAACTTTAGGGTTATACAACAAGTATTTCTTGATGAAAGATTGATAGAAAGTCTTCAAGAATGTTTGATCTTTGAATTAGGATTCGGTGATATATCCAAGAAACTCTTTCCATCCATGGAGGATTGGTTATCATTGTTATTTTAAAGTATTTAATGATGGACCTTAATAGTGTAATGAGGGTGAATCAATTTAATCACTTTATATCCAAAGGTTAAGTTTTGGAAAAAGACCAATTTATGGAAGGTTAGATCATCGTAGGATGAGATGGATAGTTTAAATCCTACACATTTATTACACCTACATAGATGAAATTATGTAGGATGTGGTTTTTATCATGCCCCTTTTAATAGAATGAAAGGGATAAGCTAGCTCATTGGGTAGAATAATAATGATAGCTTGAATTTGGTATTACACCTAGTGTACTTACATAGATAGACATATGTAAGTTGTAGGGATGGGTGTACCCCATGATAGACCTAAGTGGAATAATATGAACTCAATATTTTTATGGGAAAATAAATTAGTTACGAAACCTTAATATTCTTAGTTGAATCTTAGGATAATTCCTTGCTAAGATATAATGGACCAATCCCTAACAAGTATAGATGTTTATTTACAAAAACAAATGCTCATGATTAGGATGGAAATTTTTTGGGACATGATAATCCTTTAGTCTTACCACTAACATTCTATCAGATCATAATTTACAAAAAAATTTATCTCTTTTGGAATTCCTTGTGGAATTTTTTAGGATTCCTAATTTTCCATTGCATTTCCTCCATTATTTGATGGTTAAACAAAGGTTGTCAATTGCACTTTTTTGCAGTCTTAGAATATACTTTCACACTACTCCTACTAAGTGAGACCTGAGACTAATCCATATTGAGCATGCCTACAAATGATTAGTATATTATTCTATTATTCGTTTATATTTTGACATCTATCTTGGTTTTTATATTTTGGCTCCATATGAGTTACCCTTTATATTGCCTTATTCTCATGCATTCCATATTCAAAGAGAGCAAGGTAAGGTACATATGTTCAATCAACATTTGAATACTCTTTAGCCTAAGGTGAATTCCATCATGTAAAAGACTCAATATCATCAAAAGTAACTGATGGACCATTGTTTTCTTTCTCACCATTTTAGGTTGGTAACAAGGTTTGACTTTACTTGGACAAGTAGTGTCTCAGAGACAAGTACTACAACATGGTTAAGTCTCTTTGATATGGATAATATGTGATTATTCAATCAATTTCATAGAATACCTTTCAACTTAATATTCTACCACACTTATCCACTCATTATATTGTCAATAGTGATATTCTTAAACCCTAGCATGAGTCAATATTGTAGACCAAATTACCACCTAGTCATTTTGTCAATATTATTCTTGATATTCAACTTCAACTATCTATTGATCATGCCTTCAATATGAATACCTACTAGACTTGTCATATAATGATAACTTCATACCTTATTGCCAAATAGGAACAACTACCACATTAGTCTTTTTGGATATCTCATCAACAACTATCTTAATATTTGTATCACCTTCTAAAATATTTGGAGTTCAAAGCCACTATTGGTAGGAGGAATAATAAGGATTCATTCACATAGATAGGATTTCCTTTTTAGTTTAGTGAATTTTTTTGTAGAATCCTAATTTAAGTATTCATCTACATATATAGGGATTTAATGATAAAGATTCATCGATATTAATAAGGATTTTATTTTTAATTTTTAGTGCACCATTTGTTAGAATTATATTAAGTGTTTTTATTTGAGTTACATGGAATTTTTTTTGTTGGACACCCCAACCTAAAGCTTCCATTTTTTTTCCTATTTTGGACACATATATGTATTTATAAAGGTTATCTATTTCTATGAAATTAAATTTAACTTATTCTAATTCACTCATTTTCTCTTCATTTTAATATTTGAAGATGTGATTTTCTCTCATGGTTGAAAGTAAATGAAGAGGTTTTGATTCTATTTTTTAGGACTATATGACATTCCATTCTTACTACATTATACCGTATCTTCTTATTATTGTCAATATGTGAACAATGAGAATATTCTTTGTACATTTTACCATTAGCTTGTTTATCAACAACGCATAAGAACAAGGGGTCTAACTATCACTTATTTTTACAATAACTAAATGAATCAAATTTAAATGAAAATTTTATAATGACTTTCATAAAGCTTTTTTCCTATAGGCATCATAGGAAAAAAAACATTTCCATGACCCTTTACAAGCCATACAATGTGCTTTTATAGCCTTTTGGAGCATATCTATGAAATGGTTTTTAGCAAAATCCTCTCTAACTTTCTATATTTGGTATTTTGTAGACCCTTTATCTATGAAAAATATAACAATAGATAAAAATATTTAGACTTGATTTTTTAACCTTTTGAAGGCATCAAAGGTTAACATAGTTTATACAGTTTTACAGTTGTAATTAAACTCCTTTGAAAATTGAAGGATATTCAATAAGTTTTATGACTAATTGGCTTCACATTAATTTCCAAATAGATTGGGATGAGTATAGAATTCTATCCTTACTTATTCTTATTTTGCTTTTTCATCCAACAATCCTTATGATGTCTCTTATAGATTAATATCCCAAATAATTATGTGTCTTTATTTCATAGGTCTAGCTTTGATACCATAATGAAATTTTAGATATAATATTTATATCATTGAAAATTCAATATTGAATAAAACCATTCTATTAAAAAACAATAAAATACTACAAATATGTTGAGCACTAATAAATTATAACAAATGCCTCTTTATGTCTTATCTAATAATTGATTATTAACTCTATCAACAACTTAAAAATAAATATTAGTTATTCTAACAATATTATTTTTATTTAATTTTATGTTAGTGATTAACTTTGTGAACATATTTACATGTATTTGATTTATTTCTAATAACAACTAAATTTATCTATTTAAAATATTTTTTGAATTAATTAAATATGGGAATTATGGGATTGAAACAAGCTCCACCTATATAATATCATGACAAATTTACCATTGTAAGGGATTAAAATGAATGTGAGGTATACTAAATTATTTGGTACATGTTAATGTACCCCATGGTACCTTCATGGTACATTTGTAAATAATAGATTAGGGTTGAGTCTCTAGTTAGAGTGTGAGTTATATTTCCCTCTTTATCTAAGTGTGAATGTGCAGGAATGCACAAGTATCATGTAAAGCTATAATATGCAGGAAATGCACAAGTGTCATGTAAGTTAGAGTGCAAGTGCAGGTTAAGTAAATGTGCACAAGTGTATTATATATAAGAGTTCAAATATGTAATGTAAATATGTGCACAAGTATCGTAGATTAGGTGTACAAGTAGAAGTAGAATATTCATGTAAAGGTATGCAAATGTTATAGAGTCATCAAGTATGCAAGGGAAAATTAGATAAGCCAAGAGTCATGAGACTTGGCATATGGAGAGCAATAGTCAAGTATCCAAAGAGTCATACTACTATGGCAAAATTATGGAGACAATGCTCCATAAGAAGACATATAGAATATAATTCATATATATTATTATCTTATTGTAAGAGGAAGAGGAGTAATAAAGCTTGTATACATTTTGAGCAATTAATATTGTAAGTTGTTCTTCATGCATAGTACATGAATGGCTCAAGCTATTTACATTCATATTTTAGTATATAAATGAATGTTATTTTATTTTTATTTTTTTTTCTAGATAATAAGGGGTTGTACTTGGGTCCCCACCCTTGAAAAATTGCATCTCTCTTCTTTAGATCTTGAGATTTTATAGATAGATACACCTCATATCAATTGAGATGCTATAGCTAGAAATATACATCATTTTACATGAAATATTTGAATTCTTGATTTTCATTTTTAGGATCTTTTCAAATTTTTGTATGAATACAATTACTCCATAATTTAGCATCTTTCTTGACATTTTACTATAGCAACCTTAATAGTGTCAAAAATTCATCTCTATTATCTATGCCTTGCATCTTATTAGATTAATATTTTCAAAACATCGCACTATCATAGTCCGCTTTACCAAATTTGGATTGCTAGTTTTCTTCCTAAAAAACAAGTGCAACCACAAAAATTATTATAAATAGTCTAAATGAAAACACATTATTTTTACAAAATAAAGAAGATATTACCAATGTAAAACATTAAAGTAAATCTTAATCATTAATTGATTTAGGTAATCAATGTTTTTTATCAGCTTCAACTAAACTTTCTACTTCCTCTAACCATGGAAAGGAAAATTTAACTTCACGATCCTCAATCAAAACCCCTCTATTGGCCAGATTATTTGCATATTTTTTTCCTTTCCTTAATATATGTACAAACCTGATTTCTTCAAACTCTTTAGCAAGATCTTGAATTTCCACAGTTATCTCTTGTATGTTCCATGGAGCATTTCCTTTCCTCAAAATTCTATTTATTACTATGAGAGAATTACCTTTTATCCATACTCTATTCCATTTCATGTGTTTACATATTTTTAACCCTTATAAATCTTCCCAAGCTTTAGCTTCATTATTTGTCTTAAATCCACTATTGAAAGCATAATGAGACAAAATCTCTCCTCTAATATTTCTAATTATTCCTCCTCCTCTAGCTGGTCCTAGATTTCCTTTAGATGCTCCATCAAAATTCAATTTAACCCACTCCACATCTAGTGGTTTCCACTTTATAATTTTTACCTTCTTTTTGCTTCTCTTGTACCCAACATCATAATTCCATTTAATGACTTGACTCAATATATCAAGACTCTCTACTTCCAAATAAGGTACTGGGTGAGTTGATATGATTGGTTTAGATTCCTTTATGGCTAAACATATCTTCTCTTTCATTACCTCTAAAATTCTTTCATTTCCTTTAAATATTCTTCAATTCATTTCTAGACATATAGTCCAAAGTATTGTATCTTTTAATGTATTCCATATTGTCTATAAAGCCTCACATTTATAAGTGCTCTATCATTGCTTTAACCAATATTTGATTCTGCTATTCATCACCATGCATTTACTAAACATATTAATAATCCATTGCCATAGATTCCATACTATTGAGCAATGTCCCAAAAGATAGTCTATACTCTCCTCCTTATTACAGAAAACACATTGAGTGGGGCCATGAAAACCCCTTTTCATAAGGTTATCCCAGGATAAAATTCTTCTATGACATACTAGCCAAACAAATATTTTTTACTTTAGGAATGCTTGGGCTATCCCAAATATCACTCCATATTCTAGTGACATTATTATTATTTTGGTGTTGAACATTATATCCACTTCTTGTTGTGTATTCTCCTGAACTATTCAACTCCCAAATAAATTTATCCTTGGCACCCCTTGGAATAATCATAGTTTCTATCTTCTCTTATGGTTGTCCATGTGATTGTCCCATCCAGTCCCTAGGTGCCATGGTGGACAAATTTTTCTCAAGACTTTCCTGTCTGTTGACTATGCAACACATCTTCTTTGCAATGAGATCTCTTTTCTTGTGGTGATCTCCTATTGGCTACGCAACACATCTTCTTTGCATAGATCAGAGTGAATGGAGTGTAACATAGAAGAGAACAATGAAGTAGAGTGGGATATTTTTTAACTTGGTCAAAGCTAGAAAGAAGGCAGCTCTAGTGGAGGTCACGGGTCAAGTCATGGGGAGTCTGATTCTGGCCTTCTTGAGGAAGACGGTGGGCAGGAAGAGATAGTTGATGAGGATGCCATAGAAAAACTCCTCGGAGATCCCCTCGATGGTTTTAGCCTTCATGTATCCCCATGTGAGATATTGGGGCCCCAGTTCAAGATCCAAATGTTTCATTTATAGATAAAGTTAGAAGGAATACCCATCAAGGCCTCTTAGACTCTTCGACCATCGATACCCTCTCTAATGACTGCAAAGAGCTAAACTTCCCTGAAGACATCATGATAGAGGTTCTGAGTAATAAATACCTATATTTAGTTGAAAATTTCATAGGATTAAGACTTGACATCAATTATATCCATCACTAGGCAGTGGCCAAGTGGAAGCCTGAAGGCCACATGGAACTTATTGTTTTGACTCATGGGTTTTTCCTCATACGGTTGAACAACGTGAACGATACAACTCGAATACTAATGGGAGGGCCCTAGTTCTTTGGGTGGAGACCCCTATTTGTTATGTGATGGAACCCCAGTTTCAACCCAGGGATGCAAAGTATTAATCTGGCCCCTATTTGGGTTAGACTACCCGAGATCACCTTTCAGTTCTGGGATGAGAAATTTATTAGAAGTATTGCACGTGTTGTTGGTGATCTAGTAGCCTTTGACCCGACAACTAAAGTACAGTCTCGAATGCCTTATTCTTGTTTCTATGTAATGGTAAATTTGGACTCTTAGCTCCCGATGTACATCGATTTAACTTATGGGTCATATCATTGGAGGCAGACATTCAAGTATGAGAATAAACCCACATTTTGCATAGGATACCAGAAGCAAGGGCATCTAAAGTCTCAATGCCCCATGGAAAAGAAAATTTAAAAGCCAAGGGAGACAATGTGCAGTGTTTTTAAGAGTCAGGACCATTCCAAGGAGTTGTGCCCATCCCTCAAGAAGGATTCCTACGGAGCTCACCCTAGTGGGAGATGCCCTAAAAATTTCAATAAGAAAGAGGACCATAGTCTACATCTATGGAAGGAGAAATGAAATCAAAAAGAAGTTCCTCCTGAATCATCATCCAAAGGATAAATTTGTGGTACCCGTGAGGTATTTTCTCTCTTTTCTAATAAGTTTGAAATTCTCACAGATAAAGATACTGAACTTCCTCTTGAAGAGTCTATATTCGAAAAACTTTCCCAACCTGATCCATCCCTTATGAATAAAGGCATTCCTCCTGAACCCTTTATTCCCCAATTTCCCATTCCAAACCCTTTTGAACCTCTTCCTACCTCCTTCCCTCAACCTCTCACCTCCAATGTCCCTTCCCCTTCTCCAGTCCCATCTAAACCCTCTCCGCTCTTGGCCATAGCTACTATTGACTCCACTCTCACCTCCCCCCTCACCTTCCCTCTCAAACCCTTGGTCAAAATTAAACTTATCTCCTCCCCGTTGTCTTGTCCTGTAAAGCAAACTTCCCCTCACCCACCCTTGTTCTTTGCTCTATTGGCTTCTCCTGTAAGGTCAACTTCCCCATGCCTGCCCCTGCTCTCTTCTCCGTTGGCTTCTCCTACTAATCCAGTTTCCCCCCACTAGTATTATCTTTCCTCCCCTTTTTCTCATTCCCTTGTTTCTTCCCCTTTGTAGGGGGACGTCCTACCTTTGAAGCTTTTTCTCATGGCTCCCCTTCTCTCACTATTTTTTCTTTGAGTGGAAGTGAACCTTCAAGCCCCCCCATGAACAACACTAGAATCCATAAGAAGCCCCAATGTGATGTGGGTGTAGAGATGAGACGGGATCAGCCAGCCAACACATATTCTAGAAAAAATTAGATGGCGGATGACATAGCTAGTGTTATCTGAACAACATTGCTATCTTCACTATCTCCACCCAAATATATGAGTAAGGAAGAAGGTAAAATACCCAAACTCCCACAAGTTAAAGGGGGGACAAATCCACTTCTAAGCCATGCAAATGAATGTCCTATCCTAGAATTCCAGAGATCTCAATGGGACGATAAAATAGAAAGTATTTTCTTCTCTAAGAAATGAAATGAGACCCTTAATATTCATTGTCCAGGAAACAAATGTGGAAGACCCAAATACAGACAAGGTGGTCAAATCTATGTGGAGTAATTGCAAGTTTATAGGAAGTTCTGCCCATGGTGCTTCAAGGGGGATGTTGTGCCTATGGGATCCAATGAAAGTTACCATAGATTTGATATCCAAGAGTGATAGAGTAATCAATGTCCTCTTTGAATGTAATGAAACTAAGAAATAGTGGGTTCTAACCAATTTTTATGCTTCAAATAATTTCAACGATAGGCTTGGAATGTGGGATAGTCTCACACAGATGCGTTCATCTTTTCCTTATCATGAATGGTTGGTGGTAGGAAAATTTAATAACCCACTGTATCCCACTGACAAAGCTAGAGGTGCCCCAATTACTCCCAAGAATTATGAGTATTTTGTTGAATTCATCAACTGTAATGAACTCATGGACGTTGAGCTCCGAGATTCTTTGTTTACTTTGACTAACCAGCACGTAGGGGAAAAACTCATACAAATGAGACTTGATAGAGTTCTAATATCTATAGAAGTAATCCCAATATTTGGTGATGCTACTTTGTCATCATTGCCAAGGGTAGCCTCTGACCATAATCCGCTTCTCTTAGAAGTTTCCAGGTCGGATAAGAATTTTAGACCTCCTTTCAGGTTTGAGTCCATGTGGCTTTAGCATCTAGAGCTCAAGACAAAAATCATTGATTGGTGGAGTGAACATGTTGATGGTATGAGTGTCTTTAAATTTTGTACGAAGATCAAAATCCTTAAGCTCCAGCTCAAGAAATGGAATAAGGAGGTTTTTAGAAATATTTTTGAATCACAAGTAATTTGCTCCTAGATAAAAGAAATAGAAAAGTTTGTTTAGAATGGCAATGCTATTGATGAAGTTTGATGGCAAGAAAAAGTACTGTTATGTGAATTTCATGACTTGTTGGCCAGGGAAGAAACATTCTAGCGATAAAAGTCCAGAGCCTTGTGGCTTAGGGAAGGTGACTGAAACACAAAGTTTTTCCTCACCACCACAATGATACATAGAGGAGCAAATAATATCAGATGCCTCCATAGAGAATATGGATCACTGATTGAAGACCCCAAAGAAATTTGGAATGAGGTAGTGGAACATTTTCGTAATATCCTGGGCCCATCTCAGGCTTTCCTAGTCGAGGTGTCAAAATTCCTTCTTCAACACATCTCGTCCCTGGTGTCTCAAGTTGATAATGATCTCCTGTTGTAACCATTCTCTTGTGATGAAATTAAAGAAGCTTTGTTTTCAATGACAGCTGACAAAGCCCCTAGCCCTGACGGTTTCCCTCCTAAGTTTTTTTAATCTTGTTGGGATATCATTGGATATGATGTCTATGAAGCTATTTTAGAAATCCAAAGAACCAAGTTTGTCCCTAGAGAACTGAAGTCCACATTCCTTGCTCTTATCTTGAAATCTCATGAATGTCGATCCATGTCCGATTTCCATCCTATCAGCTTGTGCAACATGTTATACAAAATCCTTACTAAAGCCATGGCGAATAAAATGAACCTCATTATGCCTAAAATCATTGATAAGTGTTAGGGTAGCTCTGTCCAAGGAAGGGTCATTATAGATATTGTGATCATTGTCCATGAGCTTATCCATACTATCACGATCAATAGATCCTCAAGTTTCTTCTTAAAATTAGATATCAGTAAAGCTTTTGATAGAGTTTCTTGGGAGTTTATTTCTAATGTCCTATCCCTATTTTATTTTCACCATAAATGGATTAGATTGATTAAAGACTGCATGTCCTCTACCTATTTTTTAGTCATAGTGAATGCTGCAGCTACAGGATATTTTAGAATAAAAAGGGGAATAAGGCAATTGGATACGATGTCACCCTTCCTATTCATCCTTATGTTAGATACCTTAGGAAGAGTGCTTAATATAGCATGCTCTGAGGGTGGCATATTAGGGATCAAGGCTTCAACTGGGCTACCTCTAGTGTCCCATCAACAATTTGTTGATGACACAATTTTAGCCAATCTCTCTAGTATCCCTAAAGCTAGAGTTATCAAATCTATATTGGAAGCTTATGATAGGGCTGCCAGACAAAGAGTAAATTATTTAAAAAGTAGCATTTTTTTCATCAATACACTAACTGATAGATAGGTTAGAATAGCTCAGATTCTGGGATGTGCCATTGTTGAACTGCCTACAACTTACCTTGGCCTTCCTTTATTCCAAGGGCAACCACTTGTGAGGATGTGGTATGATGTCATTCAAAGGGTTATGAAGAAGCTTGCTAGATGGAAATGATCCCTTCTCAGTAGCACAGGGAAGTTCACTCTAGTCCAATCGTATCTTTAGAGTGTGCCAATATACTTTATATCCATGTTTTGAGCTCCAATTGTTGTATGTAATAAGCTTGAACAACTTCAATGGAATTTACTATGGTCGAGAGTAGAGAATAAAAGTAGATTTCCCTTTGTTGCTTGGGATAAGGTATGCCTTCCAAAGTTTAGGGGAGGACTTGGTCTGAGGAGGGTTCACTAAATGAATATGGCTATGATTTCAAAATAGACCTGGAAGATAGTGTCTAACTACCCGACCCAATGGGTTGACATTATTAAGAACAAATACCTCAGGCAATGGTCACTGATGGATAATTCCCTCATGCGTGTTGGGTCTACTTTCTAGAACTAAATGTGTCAAAATTGATCTATCATTCAAAGAGGTGGACGCTGGAAGATTAGATATGGATCATGAATAAGATTCTAGGAATACTCATGGATTACATCTCAGTCCTTGATTTGAGATCAGCCTGTAAGTATTCTTAAACCTATCACCGATCTAATTTTTGGTCCCAAAGTTGAGAATTTCATCAATAATGAAATTGTGGTCCCCTGCTGGGTTGACATCCCTGCTGACCTAGATTCCCCTGAGCTTCGCTCAGCTCATCTTCATTTAGCCGAGCATCTTCGAACTCACTTGATCCCAAGTACCAAGCCACCTGATACTCTCTTTTGGCAATTTAGCCAGTCTCAAAATTTCTCAGTTAAGACCGCATATATGGCTATGAATGAACCTGATGATGATTGGTTTCCTTCCAATAGTATCTGGATCAAAAAAATTATTCCCAAAATTGTCCATTTTTTTTTGCTAGCAGCAAAAAATAGACTCCTCACCACTGATAACTTGATAACTCATGCTATGATCCCGCCCAATAGATGTTACTTATGTAAATTTGCATGGAAGTCAGTTAATCATCTATTTCTAGAGTGCCCCTTTTCTGGCCTTGTCCTGTCCATGATCCTGTCAAATGTTTCCATATCTTGGGTTGCTCCTTAGTCTATCAATGATCTTATTACCTAGTGGTCAAACCCCTTTAAGTACACTCGCCTGAAGTTTTGGTGGTCGATCATTCTTACTCACTTTATGTGGTAAATTTGGTTGGAAAGAAATAATTAAGCTTTTTTATTTTCATCCCTAGATCTGGAGTCAGTCTATTTGAGAATTTTTCCTTTGAAAATTCCAATATCATGTCTTCTAAGGATTTTCCTTCATCACCATTTGAGATTCAAGTGTCACATTATGCTAACCTATCTTTTGAGGTTTCTGGTCATTCCCAGGCTATTGTGGATAGATCCTTTGTCTCTTGGATTCCCTTCCCCCTCAGTGGTTCAAGTTAAATTTTGATGGTGCATAAAAAGGCAACCTCGATGATGTGAGTTGTGGAGGCATAATTAGGGATGACATAGGTCGTCTCATCCTGGATTATGTAGAAAAACTTGGAGTCCAATCTAACAATTTTGCAAAAGCTTGAGCAACTTTTTGAGGCATCCAAATGGCTATCAAGCTTAATATACAATACCTTATAATCGAGGGAGACTCGTTAAACACTATAAATTATTTAAAAGAGGTCTCACATCCACCTTGAAATATGTAGCCAATCATTGAAGAGTCCATTATCCAATTAAGGGTGATTAACAATAGGTGTATTCAACATGTGTATAGGTAAGGCAATCGGGCGACAGATACAATGGTAAACTTTGTGTTAACTGTCCAATCCCTAGTGATGTGGCAGGGCAACCTTCTCCAATGCATCGTTGATTCTTGTAGTGAACTTGCAATTACTAATTTTGAATAGTGCCACGATGTCAAGGATCATGATGGCTCACAATGTGAGTCAAATTGTGGGACCTTATTACACTGATATGCTAAGGTGGCACATTGGCACTTGCAAAAGAAAGACAGGCTATAGAACCTCACACTTTTTGTTTGTGCCCATGGGCAGTGTTGTAATAATCTAGGCTATTATTTAGCTTATGGACCATGTGTTTGGCCCAATTTTGGCTTGTTCTATAGGGAGTCGAACCTTCATGGGATCCTCCTTACAGCTTGTATATAAGGTTTTGGTTCCCTTATAAAACCTGTTACTAAACAAAAAAAAATCATAGTTATTATCTTTCTACTCAATTATCTCCTAGCATCAATGTCTTGTATAATTGTAAATAAAATTTTATTTTCATTTGTATTTTCCTTATTGATCCTTGTACAAAATATTTGAAACCCTATCACCATATTTATCTTGAATCATTTTCATCCAAGGTTTCAAAACTAGATCTAAATTGAGTGGTTTTTTATCACACCAAGTATCCATATAAATAGAATTTTTTCTCTAGTTCCCACCACCCATATTAAACCTTTAATCATAAGATCAATATATTTTATTAAAACCATTCCAAAGAGCAAAACCATTTGGAAGAGAGGATGCATAAAATATTACTTGGGTTATTTGGATCAACATACTTACTTATAAGAATTTTTGCCCATTGTCTTTGAATCTCTTTGTACAATCTCCAGATAACTTTTCCCCTAAGAGCTAAGTTTGCATCCGTAAGAACTCTTAAACCAAGACCTCCCCTAGTTTTATCATCACACAACTTGCTCCATTTCACCAAAGGAAAATTCCTTTTATCATGTAAACTTGACCATAAAAAGGATCACATAATATATATTAAACTTTTTTCAACTAATTTTGGCATAGAATAAAGTGACATATAATATGTTGGAATGGCTTGTAAGACCGACTTAATTAACTACACTCTTCCTACTAACAATAACCATCTACCTTTCCAAGCTGGAAGTTTATTTTGAACTTTAATAATAATTGGATTCCATAAATCTATCCTCATTCTCCCATCAAATAAAGGCATCCCTAGATAAGTTGTTGGTAAATTTGCCTCCTCCATTTCAAGCAACATGTAAATTCTTACTTTGATATTATCAAGAGTGTTAAGAAAGAAAATTTTGGATTTAGTCCTATTAAATTTTTGCCCTGAATATCTTTCGTACTCTTTTAAAAAGTTATTCAAAGCTCTGGCCTCATTTATCCTTGCCCTTCCAAAAATATTTGTATCATCTATAAACTATTGGTGGGTGATGTTATTGATATTATTACTAACCTTAAGTCCACTTATAAGCCCATATTTGTAAGTCTTATTTAAGTTCCTACTCAAAACTTGTACCATAATAATGAACAAATAAGGAGATAGAGGATCTCCTTATCTAAGGCCTCTCTTGGCTTTAAAATATTTTGTCACTAACCCATTGACAAAAATTGAATAATAAATTGTAGAGCCACAAGCTTTAATACATCTAACACATTTCTTCCTAGAACAGAACTTATCTAAAATTGTAAAAATAAAATCCCATTTAATCTTATCATAGGCTTTATTCATATCAAGTTTCAATATCATAGATTTCTCTTTTCTTGAAGCTACTGAATGTATAACTTCATGAGCTACTATGATCTCATCTTCCCTTTCACAAATCCTCCTTGTTATTCTAAAATGATTTTGTCTAACAATGGCCTTAATATATTCACCATCACTTTGGAAATAATCTTGTATGCCATATTACATAGTCTTATGGGTCTAAAAGAATCAAACAATTCAACATCCTTCTTTTTGGAATTAGGGTAAGATAAGTTACATTTATTTTATAATAAATGTATTGTTTTACCCTATACTATTCCACTACTACCAATAAAGAATCCTTCACTACATCCCAATTATGTTGGTAAAAAGCTGCAAAGAGACCATTTGGACCTCGGTATTTATCCTAGAAAAGATCTAAATGAACTTCTTCTAGAGTAATAGGCTCCATAAATTTACTATTGTCTTCATTTTTTATAACTGAAGGAGCATCTTGAAGAAATTTATCATTAAGAACTTCGGTCTCCTCTAAAACTAGAATATTTTGATAAAATTATTTAGCCTCTTTTCTAATTGCACTCTAATCATTAATCCAAACCCCTTTTATTTATTTAATTCTACTAATTATATAAGATGATCTTTGTAGTATAGCCATCCTATGAAAAAAATTGTATTTTGATCTCCTTTATTTAACCAAGTCTATCTTGATTTTAATCTCCATAATTTCTCTTCCTTACTCAAAATATTATGATATTCACTAAACAAATCCCTTTCCTCTGATCTTGGATTATTATAATCATCTTTTTGGGATTTTGAAATTTTATCTTTTAGTTTTTCTTTCTTCTCAAAAATGTTTTCAAATGTTTTCGTGTTCCATTCTTTTAATCTAGATGTCATAGCTTTAATTTGGTTTGGAAGAGAATACAACCCACCATTGCCTAAATAATTCCATTTTTGAGCTATCATATCAACAAATTTAGGATGGTCTTCCCACATCTTCTCATATTTAAAATATGATCTTTTTTGAATTCACTTACCACCATTTTAACTCTTATTGGCTAGTGATTTGAACTAATCCTTGTTAAGGTATTAATTTTAGCTTAAGTTCCTTCATCTAGCCAATGATCTGAGAGAATGCATCTATCTAATTTTTTTACAATTAGGTTATGGCCTCTCCTATTGTTGGTCAAGATAGTTGTCTTCTTTAAACTCAACTTCCCATAGATTATTGTTTTGAATTAAAGATAAGAATTATTTCATTTGGGTCAATTTCCTAATTCCCCCAAAATTTTCATTCAACTTGGTTATGGTATTAAAATATTCAATGATCATGAATCAGTTTTCTTGGTCTTTACTTCTCATAAAGGATTCAATCCCACTCCAAACTTCTAATATACCTAACTATGTTGTAGGTCCATAGATATTGATAAGGATGAAACAAATATCTTCAAAGTAACAAGTGACTAAAGAGGCTATCCACTACCTAGTTTTATGAATAGTTACACAAGAGGATCTAGAAGGATTCCAACAAGTTAGATTTTCCCCTACCGCTACTTTAAAATCCATAGCATCCCATTCACATCTTTCCCAAACTATTTTAATAGTTTTTGAAACTTCTCCTTTTGTCATTTTAGTTTCCAAGATACAGAGAATATTAGGTTTATTACTTAAACATAGGTCCCTAATACACCTATGCTTTGAGTTTGCATTAGCACCCCTTATATTCCATGATATGATAATCATGTCTCATTGGGGGCTTTTGGCCCCTCCTGGATATTACCAATATCATTTTGTTATTTGGTAAAGAGAAGTTCAACCAACTTAGTTTGTGTTCCTTTCTCTAATGTTAGCTCTTGCTTCCTTGGATATTGCTTGATACTTTGAGGGTTTTCCTCTTTTTTCCTTGCCTATATCATTAGTACGTATTATTATTCTATTCCTAAATATTCTTTCATAGTTTTTTTAACATATTTATCCTCTCTTGGCTCTACTATAGAAGCTTTTGACTTGTCCTACTCATTTTCCTGGTATTTCCTTATTAATGGCAGAGGTATTAATTTCTAAAACTGCATTTTCTTTACTAATTATTTTCTCTTGAATGGTGCATGGTACTTCAAGAGAGTCTTCAAAATTTTATGAGACACATTCCTTAGGTTCATCAAGAATATTCTTCCTTAAATTAGGATCATACTGAATAGATGATTCCTTTCTAATATGTTAAAATTATTGTACTATGTCCTCTAAGTTTTGATCTATTTTTTCTTCATAGGCTAAAGCCTCAAAAGAGTTGGTATTTATTCCAATATCCTTCCTTATTGGTCTCCACTATTTATTCTTTTATATTTTCTATATCTATTTTTTGGAAGTTGAAAACCATCTTCATCCATAACCATTTGTAAATTTCTCTTGCGGTTTTCTACAAATGTTATTCTGTTGGGCTCTTCTTAGGGCATGAGATCTCAATATGCCCTACCTCATGACATATTCTACATCTAAAAGATATGTTTTCATAATATATATTTTGGATCCACATCTTATCCCCATACTTAAGAATTATTGACTCTGGTAAAGCTTTACTTATATCAATCACGACCAATATTCAAGCATAAATAGCCAAAAATCCATCTTTTATTGTATCTAAAATCTCAAGAAATTCTCCTAGAGTGTTGCCTATTGCCTTGAAGGTATATATTTCCAAAACTTCAATGGAAAATCCAAACATCCTAACCCAAACTGGAACTAGGGATAGATTTACATTTTCAGGTGAAAAACCTTCATACCAATGGGTAAGGAAGAGTCATGCTTTTCCCATAAACCAAGGACCCCATTTTAGGATTCTTTAACTTTCTTCCCTAGAACAAAAAATGGCTAGGAATAAACCTTTGAAAATAAACTATATAATCATTCCTAGATACTTCCAACTCCTATCAATCCATTTTCTCAAGGATGAAGCCCCTGACAAATACCCACTAAATTTATCAAAAACTACCCTATCTTGGAGCAATGAGGATATCTCTGAGGTACGCTCATTAACCTCTACCACTAGAGATAATTCTAATAATTTCACTATAAATCATTCTGTGGAAAGGAAACTAAAACTCAAAATCTATTGAAATTTATATGAAAGTCCTATAGCAAATACAATATTTGATAAAAACTTTATAAATTTTTCATTGACAATTTCTAAGATAAAGAAAGGGAAAAAAAACTTAGCTAAAAAATTCTTTGTCTAGATATAATGTTTTACCTCATTGTAGTCCTATCCCTTCATTACTCTTCCCATCGTTCGAACCCTAGTTGGCAAATATTTGCAATTTCATTTTTTGTGACTTGAAAATTTATCACTACCATTGTTTCGAATAGTTCACTTTATAGGATCATATATCCCTCAATATTTCTTATATTTTTGCATATGACCACTCATTTTAAATCTATTCAAATTCTA